>VZTO01012270.1:122487-200063 GCA_013400615.1 Syrrhaptes paradoxus
TTTTTTTTTTTTTGTCCATTTGTTTGGCTTTTTGTTTATTTGGGGTTTTTTATGGGTGGTTTCATAAACAGGTTCACTTTTCTGGTAGTGTTGTTTACCCAAGGTAGCATAAAAATCATCTGGAGCTTTGGTCTTTTTTTTAAATGTAGTCTTCTTCTGTCGCCATGAAAAACATCTCCAAGCGTGAGCCACATTTCACTTTCCATTCTCATTTGGCACCATTGCCTTATTTTTCTCCTCACTCTCCACATTGAGACAAACAGCACTTAGGTGAGCCAAAATACACAAATGTTTCAGAAAATCCTTAAAAGACAGACCCAGTTCCCAGAGGAATCAATGGTCTGACGTCATGCTCCTATAGGTATGCAATTTGGTGGCTGAATTTCCACTGTGGCTGGTCTGATAGAAGGCATACAGCCAACAGGTATGGTCACCAGAAGAATGGGGAACATGACTTACAGGTACAGCGGCTCAGACAAATCTGGGATGCCCCATCTTATGGTCAGCTGGCTGACGATGACCAAAGTGGTGTTTTCATTTGGACAAATAACCGTAATAATATCAAACCCCATTAATCTTGCAGCAGGAAGCTTGCAAAGGCAGTGCTGGTAGCACTCTCCCTCCTCCTCTGATCATGACTATATACTCATTCCCGACTTAGGAGTGCCATGTTCACACCATTTGTGCACATCTAGTGTGTTTTGTAGGGGGATGCATGGGAATGTGTTTTTCTAGGCCAAGGTACTGAAGGCAAGTCATTTTCTTATCTTCTTTTTATTTTTCAGTATCTATCAGAAAAGGAAGTTAAAACCGTCAAACATGCATGCACAGAAACGCTGGTATATGGTCTTTCATTAGCTTTTACAGTAAAGCGGGTAGGCCGAGTGTTTGCAATTGCAGCAGTAAGAAATGAGAGCTTTCCTTAAAAAAAAAAATGTGCCTTTTCTTTGCTTCTGAAAAACATTTCAAAGAGTTTCCAACAAAAGAAGACTGTAACGGTTTAAAGGAAGTTAAGTAGTGCTGAAGAAAGGGACCTACAGTAGGAAGGTAAAGATTTTAAAGAATTACACTGATTGTGTTCCTGTTTCAACAGCATTTGTCTATTATTTTAGATTAAACAGATCATCTCCTTTCTTAAAAAGACTGAAAAAAAAAAAAACTTTCTGTGGAATTTATATTTGCAGTTGCCTTTGCCCTTTGCCACTGGGCTCTTTTTAAGCAGCATAGATTAATCCTTGGACGGAGAGAAAAAGCGAAGTATGAATAAGTGTAACTAAGGACCTTTATATTTCAAGCCATGGAAGCTGTTGTGAGCAGCATGAGAGAAAATGAAAGGGCAGAACGGGACCTTTGTAGTGCGATAAAACCCCTTCGCTCAGAGACCATGTTCACAGTTGGAAGGGGATGTAACTTAAAAGACAATCTAATTAACTTGACAAAGTCTTTGTGGCCGCCTGAAATTCAGACCTGAATACACTTTTCTTTTGCGGGAGAGCTCCCTCTCTGAAGGATTTTTTTTGTTGTTTTTTTTGTATGTGTGTGTACATGCACCAGGATATACATAAAAGTCCTCCTTGTTGATCACCTATCTGGAGCTAGCTGCCACTGTGATGATTAATGCATGTTCTCTTAACGGTTTTTAAGTTTTTCCTACCATTTTTTTCTATTTCTAGCTGACTGTAGCTTGTCATGCCTATTTAGCAGGAAGCTAGAGTTTATGAGCTTGCACAGTGAGACTCAAAGCGTGGGATTTTTGAGCAGTCATTAAGCCACTACAAAATAGATACAGAAATACATGGTGTTTTAAAAAAGTATTCTGATGCACCAGCTGCAGGCAGCTAGTTCCCGTCTGCATTTGGGAACGCCAAAGTCACGGTACCTCCGTGTTGTGAGAGCAGCGAGCCTTCTGCGCTCCGAAAAGAGGGTGCCCCAGGAGTCGGGGCTCTCTGGAGTTCCTCTGCTGAGAGCGGCATTCGCTCCCCAGCCGCAGGTGACTGTGCTGGCGGTGGGAGGTGGCGTCTGAGATGCTCTCCTTTCCAGTCCCCGGCACAGGGAGGAGACACCGGGATCCCCCCCGGCCCCGGGGAGCCGCACTAAGCGGTGAGCAGTGGGGGCCTGGGCCCTGGCAGCGCCGGGCCTTTCACACGCACCGTCCCTGAGGAGAAGTAGCGCTGCGGCCGGCCCTCCCCTCCCCTTTGCCCTTGCCCTGTGTTTATGAACCCTTGAGCACAAAAGCCAGTTCACTGAAGACAGAAAGGCAGATAAGAACTAACAAACTTTAGGTAAAATGTGTGTTCTAACTACTGACGTATCCTAGTTTTTCCCGCCTTTCCCTGAGAAGCTGTATAATGCCATTAACCTTCTGCTTTGATCAGGAGAGAAGGGTCCCTCCTCCAGTGCCAAAGAAGCCATCGAAAGGTCAGGTGCCACTCATACGAGAACGCTCTCTGGAAAGCTCGCAGCGTCAAGAGGCCCGGAAACGGCTGATGGCTGCCAAGCGCGCTGCATCGGTCCGACAGAACTCAGCTACCGAGAGCGCCGAAAGCATTGAGATATACATCCCCGAAGCCCAGACGAGGCTATGAAGGGATCCGACCGGGAGGACTCTCTCTGGCAAGACAAGCCTCATGTATAATCTGCCCCTCTAGGCTCCTGCTCAAGGTCACCACAAAGTATTTGTACCTCCTCCTCCTCCCTCTCTCACTCCCTCTCCCCACCTCTCCCTCTCCCCTCTGTACGCAGCCGCCCCGATGCTCCCAGTGAACTCCACTGCCGTGGCGTAGTTGTTGGTCCTCCGAGAGATGTCCTCTAATCACCCTTGCTTTCTGAAGGTTCGCCCATGTCATCATGATGCTTTGTCACATGTACTGATGCTGCCACTTTGCCTCATGTAAACAAGTACAATCCTTTTTTTTTCTGTTTGAAACAAATAAACACAGCGCTCAGACTTCCACACACCCACACACCTGTACAGTAGATGCTCCATTTAACTTACTCATGATCTTTAGTTGACCTAAAGCTAGTCTGTTACCCAGTGTACAGCAATATCAAACTGTAGGGGACTTTGGAAATTTCAGTCATGCAGGGTGATCCTTTCGGACTCTGCCGTCTTCCTCACAAAAGATGAAAGGAGCTATGACTCAGATTCCCTTCTTTTTATTACTGTTTTTTTTTAAAGCAGATGGCGCACTTTATTCTAAACCTCTGAATCACACCTTCTCACCTGAATTTAAGGAGTTACACAAGGGGCGGGGGCTGGGGCGGGAGTGGGGAGTGGGCAAGACAAAAAACACAGCACTGGGGGGGTGAAAAAGTGCAAGTATATCCTGCAGGTGAGATGGCAAGGGATAGAAAAATCCTGTGGAAAGATACCTGCACACTCACAGCTGCACAAACTGCCTCATTTTTATTTCATCAATCACTACTTAAGTATTTCAATCAGCAGAAGATTGTAAATTCGATCTTCCAGGGAAATAATCTATTTTGAAAGGCAATAAAAGAGTGAAAAGGAAGGAGATAAGCAACAATGACAGTTGAAGAGATAATATAAAAGAAGGATTTTCTTGTCCAAGTATTAAGAATTTTTAAAATTGTACTGTATTGTCAATTCCTCTTGTATTGTATTGTATGGATTATATTGGTTAAAAAAAAAAAAAAAGAAAGAAAAAAGAAAAAAAGCTTGGTTTTGTTGATGTCTTAATCTCGGTGGGACCATCCAATCTCACACGTCCACGCTGCCACACACGGATACCTGTAAGCAAATTGCTGTACATGGAGCCTCTGATGGTTTTCCAGGCCAGGCTTGCTTTGCTCTATCCCCAGCCAGTTGTATGCTACAGTTCAGACTGCTCATCACCAAA
Organism: Syrrhaptes paradoxus; assembly: GCA_013400615.1. Lineage (NCBI taxonomy): Eukaryota > Metazoa > Chordata > Aves > Pterocliformes > Pteroclidae > Syrrhaptes > Syrrhaptes paradoxus. The sequence goes on from VZTO01012270.1 coordinate 126,348, forward strand.
CAGTCCATATCTAGGAGTAAGTTTATAATTCAGGCTCCTCTTAATAGTATAAACTACCCATTTGAACAAGAACAATAAAGTATTTTTCACAAGTTATGGGATCAATACGAACTTAATTTTTTTCACGATAAGCCTTCCTACCCTGGCTTCTGCCATTGTTTTGCAATCACAAAAAATGTGCATCCCAAGTAGCTCATTAATACTGGGGGGAAATGTCAGACAATAGGGCTGGAGAGGAGTGTGAGAGGTCAGCCCCTGTGTGTCTGTCCCCCCCAGCCACCCCTGGCTGGGGCAGGAGCTTGTCCTCCAGCTCCTCTGACAGGGAATGATGCTGACCACGCCGCTACGGTAACCTCTTGTGCCAACATTAGGAAAGCTATGTTAGGCATGTTGCTGAAAGCAAGTTGTGTGTGTGTGTGTGAGGGTGAGTGTGCACACACGTGGCTTGTGCTGCTGAAAGCGGAATTAGTGCGAGCTGGTTCAGATGACGGGGCCAGTCCAGGGCAGAGGAGTGCTGTGTGGCCCCCAGTGTGCACGCAGCCCCCCTGTGATGTTTTCCGGACCCCTCCACTGGTCCCTGTGTGCTCTTTGCCCTGGCTGCCAGGGCACAGGTATGCGGGAGAAGGCAGCAGGCTGCTTTCTGCTCCCAACAGGAGGAGGGACAGGGACAGCTGCCCCCACAGAGGGGCATACGGTGCATCCACTGCCACACACCAGTGGTGGCTGTCTGTGCTCTTAGCTGTTAAACTTTTATGGATGGTCCAACCCATGAAAAATCCTGCTGCACAGGTGGCACAATTCTGCAGCTTGCTTTTAAAAAGCACTTAAAATAGTCATCAAGAAGTTAAGCTCTTGCTAAAACTATTCATCGAGATCATGCCAGACAGCTTCTTTTCCTACAACATCAAAGCCAGGTGCTAATTTAATTTTAATCAAGAAAATAGGAGAGGTAATAGGTTCTGGCACCAAGTATTTTCATGAGAGCATACTAAAACCACTAGAGAATTTGCTACCTCTCAAAGCCATTGATATCTGAGCTATGTCTTTATAAACAGGGCACAAATATTTACTGCTGTGGTTTACAAGATAAGGGCTAATAATTTAATATATAAAAAGACTTTTAACTAGAGTAATCAGAAATCCAGTGTAACCCTAGAGTGCTTTGTGTTACAGAAGCTTCGAAAGGTTTGACCCTCAGCGTTTGAATACCAGTGTATTTGCTAGTTTTGAAACACTGCGTTTAACTTTTAGCAGCAATGAAACATCACCGTGTTTGCAGTATGTAATAGTGCCAACTGCCACTTGTGAGCCTACATAGCCATGGGAAGTATTAATTATTTGGAACTCATTTGTACTGAAATATTCAAACCAGTATCCAGGTGAAAGCCCACATTCACAACTGTGTCACAGAATTATTTAGTTTTGTGAACATTTTATGAAAGATGAGTTAAGGCTTTGGTTGACAAGTGGCAACAGAAATTCATATCCAGCACGTTCTCCCCTAAAAAATCAGAAAAGCAAAGACTATCTAGTCTTGTACACTATGAATCACTGTATTTGTATATCATAGAATATTTTTCGTATCTATTTCAAATGATTCTATTCTTAGCTGACTGCCTGTTAGTTCATTTGGTGCTGGAGAGGGTATTATAATGTTTGCTTGGCTTTTTAGCAAAATACTTCTGCCCCTAGAATGCCACTAGTTAACCACTTGACTCATTTACTGACACTAATGCTAGTATATTTGCTCTATCATCTGTTTTAATATACTTTATAACTTTGTTTTTAGTCTAACCTGCCCAATGTATATTAAAAATGCCTATATTCTGTTTCACTTTGGGACTAAACTATTGTTTTTTTTTCTTGGGAGAAATTTTAGAAAAGGTTGGTTTTGTCTCCTGCTTCAAAAGTCAAAAAAAAAAGTATTTATTATATTTTTTGCATATGTTTCCATAAAATTCTCATAATCTTTTGTAAAGAAAGATGAAGAAATGGATTAAAGATTTTTAATATTTGAAAAGGTAAATAGAAATAATTTATTTGTAATATATTTCCATTTATTTATTGGTGTTCCCTTAATGCTTTGATGTGCACTATCATTTTGATTTAAACTGTATTTTTGTGAATTTCTTGGTTTTTTGGTTTGGTCTTTTTTTCAAGGAAAATGGTCAAATGCATATTTTAAGTAACTGGAATGTAAATCACTGGCCTACTTGCATTCCCAAATGTGATTTTTAAAACGTTTTTGATTTGAAACAAAAGACACAAATATGAAAGCCTTTAGACAGAGGAGAGTGTTTTTATGGCTTAGCAATTTGGGTTTCCATAGGATTATCTATCTAGTTTGTGTGTGGACAGGAAAATGTAAATAGATTAATGTTTCCCATAATGTAAAAAGAGCAAATTAATAAAATAATTAATGCACTGCTTGTAAGAGCTGTGGGTTTTCAATGCAAATTTGCTCTCCCAGAACTGCTGAGGCATTTCATTTGATGTGGTCAAGGATAAAAGCACAAGAAGCAGAATGTTTCTCTTAAGCACTTACTGCTTAAGACCAATCCTGCAAAGCCTCATGTGAAGAGTCCCGTTGAGCGCCCCGGACAGTTACTCACAAGCATAAATGTTGCCGTGATCAAGGCTTTGAGCCTTAGCAAAATCTTCAAAGGCGCTTCTGCACGGAGCCTGGCCAAAGCACTTTGAAGATGTCCGGAGTTACTCTGGGGACTTCAAAAGAAGCAGCGAGAAACCCCCAGCCTGTTTCTTTTTCCCCTTGCTGGTTCCCTTCATCTTGTGATTATCTCCGGCGATGGCTGAGATGCAGGGGGCAAAAGAGATCCCTGGCAGTGATAGCTGACTTTCCCTTCACTGGAGTCCTGCTTCCAGACTGGGTTTTTCCCAGTATGTGAAGTAAAGTCAGTCACCAGATCTCGTATAAATCTTTCCTGGAAGATGATGTTCATGGCTCTACCAGCATTTAAACAGATTCTGATTCAGTCTGTAGAGCCCAATAGTTATATTAATAGCATCCCAGTGCTGCACCATGAACTGTTTGCCCATGTTTAGACCCTCAGCACAGGAAGATCAGAAAGATTTCTGCCAGGGATCTACAGGCAGGGAAACTTCTGCTTAAAGGTTTATTATGACCAAGATAAAGGAATTTCTCTTCATCTCCTGGAATTTATGTTCTCATTGGTAACTGATAAACTGATACATCAGCAATGAAAAAAAAATTATTTTCAAAAACCTTTCTGAGGTGGCTGGTATCTTTTTGTAATGAGAATAGATCAGAGGGCATAAAATAGCAGATACGTTTCAAACTATTCTGTCAGAAGAATGAAGAAGTCCAGCCCATGGCTCATAGCCCTGCCTTTCATGCATGCTTAAGGTAAACTTTATCCCTATTTATACTCAGTGTTCCCTTCCAAATCAAATCATGAGCCTTCCCCACAAGCATAGCTTGCTGTCAGTTTGTTTGCCAAGGTCTGTTCTCTCCTGCCAGACATTTATTTTTGCAGCATGCAATAGCCAAATAGTAGATTTCAACCGTCAGTTTGAGGCATGCTTGCCTATCAGATCTGTTGAGAGTTGGTGTTGACTCTGAGATGACATTTTTGATAGCAATTAATAATAAAAACATTGACTGCTTTGCTGCTATTGGCATTTGTCGCTGGAATGTTACGTTTACACATGATTTGGAGTGCAGTCAACAAGTGAAGTTCTCCTTTCCCACTATGCATCACATAATGGGGTCGGGCCAGCCTCACCACCCTCTGATGCGCAGGTGGGCTTGCACTACGCAAACCTGGGACCAGCACCCACAAATGAAACATAATCATCTCCTTTCCTTTGAGTCTGATGCTATGCCAGTGATCTAAAAAAAATTGCTGTCCTGCCACAGAAAGCTCATTCACAATCATCTTCCCTTCCTGGCGCTTGCATACGCGGCAGGGAGGTTTTTGCAGCTCCTGTTCTGTGCTGCTGCTTGGCTGCTGTTGTAGCAGAAGAAGGTAGCTGCTATCACTCAATTCATCAGGATGCATTTGGATGCCAGCTGCAAAATGTGACGTGACTGGCCTTTCCAGCCAGCGGTCAGGCGTTCCCACGCTTGGGTCCCATCGGTGGGCAGCACCCTTTTTGGAAGCGCGGGCAAATACAGAGGGTCATGTATTGCTCTGTGAGTCACACACCCAGTCTGCAGGGAGACAAAGGGACGAGAAAAGGAGCAGGGCTTCCTGGTAATTGTATTTTTCATGGTTCTCTTCACTGATCCAGTAATAATATAATTGTAGAAATTAGAGACAGAAAAACTCTGCTGGGGCATTGTGTTAACACTCTGCCAGCTCCAGATTGTGATCTACCGAGCTGTGGCAGGTAAGTCATCACCTCCCCAGCTGTGCTCCACCCATGGGGAAAAAAAACAACACATGAAAGGAGAAAAAAAAGATATATTAAAAAACAAGCTGAGCTGTGACACTGCCACCACCTATTATGGGCGACTGTGGGTGCAGAAGCCTTCATCATATCGACTGCACTGAACAATCCCCCTGGCGGGGTGCTGGGTTTTTCCTCATTTTTAGCCAAGCAGAATGGAAGCAATTATGGATTTTGCCAGCTCTGTTCAAAGAGGAGAAAGACTGGAGCGTTACGGAGCCCCCAGAGAAGGCAAACGCTGCACGGCCCCAGAGCCGCTCTGACAGCGACGCTCCGCCACGTTCCAAAACTGTCAAAGCTTCCGGCAAGGGGACAAGCCTTGCCTAGAGTTAACAAAAAGCAGTAGGACAGAGTGTGAAAGATGTTTTCTAGGTATCAAATGTCTCACTGAGGTAAGATAAGTCACTTGGGTAAACAACCGTGTGCTGAAGCAAACTTCTTCGTTTGGAGACTGTAACTGGGGAGCCTTCCGATGACACTAACCTATTTCTGCCGTGGGAATGCCCAGCCTATTCCTTTCCTCTGGCTTTTAACTAGAGAATAATCAAAGTTATGTCTTTAAAACAGTATGGCTTATTTTTTCTTCTTGTACTGGCTATCGGTGCTCAAAACTGCAATCTGGAACCACTCAGTGCGTGTGTGCTCAGCAATGGATTGCTGCAGTCCTTGAACCAGAACTGTGATCGTCCCTGCTGGTGTTGCGTGCGCTCCAGAAAGTATGTAGTGCTGAGATGTTAATGCATTGCATGAGCTGGGCTATGTTATTTGTCATCTTATAGCATGTTCTTTTTTCTTTATTTTTTAGGCCTACGGGGGGTGGGGTTGGGGGGGGAGGGGGGCAGAAAATAACTGATGCACTTCAGTACATGTCATTCCTCATCTCTCCGCACAAAATTTGACAGTGAAAGGGAAAAAAGTGGTACCGGTCAGGCAGCCCACAGACAGTGAACGAAAGCTGCGATGGCACTTTGCCATGATACGGTACCAGAGTGAAATGAGCACTGAGAGCACGGGCCACCAGTGGCCCTAAGAAAGGAGGAAAGCTGGAGGAAGGAGAGGGACTTGGCAGAAGAGCCTGAATACCACCAAGTTCATCCGTGACCAAAGCATTTGCTGTCATGTCACAATCTCTAGCGACAGCTGAAGGGGGATATTCCTTCCCATCTTGGAGTAACGTTTCATCAAACAGTTTCTAAATATTTGACATCCCTTCCCAGTGCCTCAGTGCCGCATAACCACAGTTTCCACCATTCTATTCGCAAGCCTCAGATGTGCCAGGGCAGCATCATGCTCCCAAGGAGCCCCTGGGACCCAGCTGAGGGCAGGGGAGATGCAAGTCCCTGGACAACACTGGGGCTTGCATGGGGCAGGGCTTTGTCACACACTACTGAAATGACACCAACTCTAGGGCAATGTGGCACGGATTTAACAGCAATAACATAACCCAAAAGTTCACGGCTGTTACTTCCATGAAGTAAGCCATCATGGTGGTAAAGAAGAGTCAGAAAGGGTGAGTCTTGTTTTCATCTCGCTAGCAACTGTTTTAATCCAGCACGAACACCAGTGTTTGGTTTTAGTGAAGTTATCCAGTTGCATTTGCAGCGTTGGGAGAGAAAGGAGACTTCACCCCAGGCTAATTTAGCAGCTGCAATGGAAACAGGTCTGTTTGTCAATCTCCCAGTGAACACAAAGAGCTATGCCTAAAGCACCTGAATTTTAAGTCATAATCCTATGCGAGAGGATCCTATGACCCTGACTCACCACATGGTAAATACTGCTGTGATTTTTAAAAATGTACAAACCAGTGACTTACGTCAATGAAGCCGTATGACTACATATAACAAATAGTATATTTGATAAATAGACACCATGTATTCATCTGAAAGACTTTATGAAGTACTCTTTTGTATTACTAACCTAATGCTTCAACTGACAATGAGAGGTTTCCTTTTGTTTACATCTTTCCTGGCAATAGCATCATGACAACTGCAGCCTGTCTGTAAGAATGCACGTGGACCTGGGAACCCAGCCATATGTTAGCAAATTGCACTGTACTCCACGCGTTTCTCGTCCTTTGCTTAATAGCCTTGTGCTTGTATACAAAAGAGGAAAAAAGCTACTTGTGTGCAGTACCGCGTTCGTTGCAATGGTTTGTGTCAATCAGTTTCTCCCAGGTAATGCTGAGATTTCAGGTAGGAAGCAGCCCACCCTCCGTATTTGTCCTCTCTGAGCTAAAATACATCCTAGCAGAAGGCAGGGAATAAAATCAGGAAACCAAGCCAAAACAAAGAAAACCTGTTGAAGCATGCAGAGCTTGTCATTAAAGTGTAATCCAAGCAAATTTTGTTTGTCAACAGTTGCATGAGCCAATATAACTATATTCTGAAATTATTTTTAACTGGAAATGGTTTTTTTCATGTCAAGTAGCACGTGTGAGCTTAACGCTAATGGTCCAAGGCCTTCCCAAGTGTCAAGCGAGTGCGATGCAGGTGCTGTTTCAGTGTTCATGCCACATGCATTACCCGTAGCCCCCATTGCCCCAGTCTCTCAGGCAAGTGACAGTGGAGGTGCCACTGTGTGGGAGCTTCCCATCATGGTGCATCCCTCGTTCATGCAGCAAGAGGACACTGTGCTGTAGGAGCCATGTGTTTTCCGCTTTACCTTGCACTGATGCCAACTCAGAAACCCCACCAGAGCAGGGTGAACAAATCTGTTAAACACCAAAATTTACACTCACCTGGGACAGAGGTTTAGCTTTCAACTCATCCATCTTTTGTTCAATTAAATTTACACCTCAGCAATCTCACTCTCTCCAACTTTTTCAATGGCAACATGAAATTCTGCTCTTGCATCTCAGGAGCCAGTGTACTATATTTGCTCTGGACTTTCAGCGTTGTAACTGGGAGCAGAAGTTAGATCCATTTTTTTCTTCCTCTCTCAAAAGGTCAAGGAAACATGAAACTGCAAAAGTCTAATTCTTCTCGGTGTCACTTTTGCGTAAGCCCAGAGGGCAACATGGCAATGGTGTTTTTAATGCTTCCCCCCCCCGCCTTTTCAATACACAGTCCTTGGTGCATCTGGTGACAACTCACACAGTAACACACTAACTCTCACATTGCTCCTCCTAAGAAGTTGTTTCTGATGAATACTGACAGCACCTGAAAGGATCCCAGCCACTGCGGCACATTTGTGATAAGCAGGGGGTCGAGCAGGGGGCTCTATCACAAGACTTGGCCTCATCGTGGGTTTTCTGTTTCCGATGCTGCAGTCACAATCCACAGTCCTGGGGACATGTATGCATGGTTATTGTTAAATTGTAAATATCATAAGCAGATATTCAGCATGATTTAATATCCCTATTAGTGTGCCTCTAAAGCCTCAACGAGAGAAGCTGTGCTGTACTGGGCTGAACACTGTGCAAATATTGATGGTTTCTGTCTTGCAGTGTTTAAAATCCAAGAAGGTGCCCTGCACCAGAGCTCTCTGTTATGATTTTGTTATTTGTCTTTGGAAATGAATTGTATGATTTAAAGCACCATAAATGAGCACATCCTTTCTTTTGCCACTACTAGGAGAGCAATTACTTTACAAAGATCTGTGAAGGCAAAGTCCTATACCTAAAGACTTTATCATCCTGACCAAGAATTATCTTTTGATATAAACCCAATACTTTTTCTGCAGCTGTGATATACTACAATAAAATATGATCTCACAGTTCCCAAACCCTTGCCAGGTAACAATGATTCAGCACGAGCAGGGCAAGGCGTTGCTTTGCTGCTCCTGAATGGGGACACACTGTCAGGTAAACTCACTCTAAGCCTGAATGGAAGAGGCTGCTCCCAAAGCCGCCCCACTGATAAGCAGTAGTGGCTGTGGAGAAACCCACAGTGGGAATCAGGTAAGTTAACATTACATATGTAAACAGTATGAACAGATGTTACAGGAACGGCTTTTGGCCCAACACCAAGTGTGCAAGGCGGCTGCAAGAGCCTTGCAGAGGGTGCCGGTGTTTGGAAAGGAAATGACAGCTTCCACAGCTGCGAGTGTCAGCATTGGCACACAGCTTGGCTATAGCCGTCCTCAGGTGAGGATAAAACCTCTGCAAGGGGGTCAGGAGCTGCACTGGCCCTCCGAGTACAGCCAGGCGCCGCTGCCATCCATCATGCAAGCTTAACTCCTCCAGAGTTCAAAGGCAAAGTTTCAAAAGACTTGTTATTCCTCAGGGTGCACTGAAGATTTATGCACTGTCACCTACCCAGGCAGTGGGAGATGTTTACTGGTCTCCTGTGTTGGCTGAGCTCAGGGAGCAGTAATGTGATTACAACACTTGTGTGCTCAGAAACACTTTCTGGCACCTCGTGTCTCCTTGCCTGATCTCCAGGACAGCTCACCAGTGTCAAAAAAAATCCAAAACAAAACAAAACGCCACCCAGATCCAAACCATCTGAGCTGTGGGTCCAGAAGCATCTCTTGCATTCCCTTTCTCCCCTGCCATTGCAGTCCTCAGTTTCATACATTATACCTCTTTTCCCCACAAGCCTTATCCCATCTGGGGGCAGGAAGAGGATTAGGGGTTTCACCTGCAGGCAGGGTTATACTTGCTAATGTGGGCGCACACGTGGAAGGGTGGCCTCACACCACCACCACGTTGCTTGCCACAGCATTTCAACAAGAGCCAGAAACTGAGATTTCAGCTCTCGGCCTCTCCCAGCTCTCACACTGTCCCACACAGGGCAGCTCGTACCTTTTTATTGCTGCCCCACCGCTGTATGCACAACACCTCCGGGCCACTGCCAGCGCTTCAGCCCGTGCTCTGCAAACACTGCTGCGCCCTTCTCTGCTCACAGTAACAACAGTGCAGCCCTGTTCCCCACTCCTAGGGGTAATGGCATGGGCACCGAGCGGCAACTACAGACGGTGTCCCAAGGTCTGGTTAATGTTTCAGCAGTCACTCATCACAGCTTGCACTTTGAGCTGTATACAGCATGTTATTGGCGATCCTGGTGTTTATAGGTTTGTTTCCACCGACCGGTTTTGTGCTTTCTCTTTTTTAAGAGGAGGTTGACACCAGAAATCTCATGTCGTGGCAAAGCGCCTGATTTGCACCCACACCAGTGAAAAACCAGTAAGCGCTCTGCAATCAGAGTAACCTTGATTTTCACAGACTTTGGGTTTTTTTTGCACGTGAGAAAAGGCTGCAGCACCACCGGATGCCTTGTGAACAGCCGACAGGACAAAGTTCTTGTTTCCTTTGTAGTGAAAAAGTTCAGGGCCGGATTTTGATTATCACGAGGAGTAGTAAAGTACACAGAGCTGAGATCGTGCATTGGGTAAGAACTATCACCGAGGTGACAAAAACAAACAGGAACAGCAAAACAAACTCATGCCCAGCTGAGGCAGCACTGCCCCACAGTCTGGTGCATGCAGTCCTATACCTGTGCAGCACATGCGGCTTACAAAAAATGCTGGGCCATGCTCTGGATGCAGCACAGCCTCCCCTGGCATGGCACAGCACTGTCACACGGCTGCCAGGGGAGTCCTGCCAGGGTGGCTGGGTGACAGAGGGCTCATGCTGCCCTTTTGACAGCTATTCTCAACATGCAAATTAAAGTAAATCAGGTGAAGTACCAAAGTCCAGTGTCATGTCACTTGGCTTGCACACCAAAACAAAAAAAAAAAGGGGGGGAAGCACAGAGAAGGGATCTCTATTTTGATTTTTTAGCAGGATCTGCTACCCTGAGCCACGGTTAACATGTAATGCAGAGTTGTTTCAAATGTGGTGATGGGTGTACTCCCACGCTACACCCAACCAGCCCCTTTACAAGGGTTTGAATATTCTTCTACAAGTCTGGGAAAGAGGAAAATACACATTTTACACAAAATTAAAGTCCTGCCTGACAGCTCCCCAGCTGTGGGCTGTGTCCCTGCTGTGTTGTTGCTGCGTTCCGCCTTGCTTGGTCTCCGGCACAGCCTTGGCTCCCCTCAAGGTTCCCAAAGAAATTGTTTTGTCTCTTACCATCAGACTCAGCCAACCCCGTGCAAATATCCCCCAACCCACAAAAGTCATGGGGATTTAGAAGTGAAACATGAATGCTACAGTCGCTTTGCAGCCAAAGGACCCAGCTTGCAGGCTCTGCTTGTAAAATACCACTGGCGTACACGAGAAGAGATCTGGAAAAATCTCACCGCTCCAGGCTTGCACAACCGGGCGGCGAGCAGCGAGGGTTAGAAGCCGTGGGAACTGGCAGCAGGGTGACACAGGAGAGCATCAGGACTGCCCAACTATTCAGCTGCAATTCAGCAACTGAGAGTTGCAGCAAGAGCTATCATCTTCCCCCCTCCCCTCCAGCCCTGCAAAACATTCCCTCTGCTAGAAATTTGCATAAACCTGTGTACATTTCCTGCAGTCCTTGGGCAAGGGACAGAGTTGTGGTTCAGCAATTTACTGGATCAAAGGCAGATTTATGATCCTATTGCCGGAACAGTTAATTTTTTACACGTGGGCTTTTCAGATATCATTTCTTAAAGATCAAACTCTGAGGTATCCCAGAGAAATGAGTTTAGGCAAACTAGATTGTTGAGGAGCAGGAAGCATTGTTTATTCTTTTCCTTACGCATTATCAAAAGGTTTGTTAGGGCCTTCTCAGAAACCCGTAGCTCTCATCCCGCACCCAGCCAGCGCTGACTGGCCACAGTTTAATCCCGAAGGTGGGTCTGCCGGGCTGCCTTGCAGCAGGGGATTTCCTAGGGCAGGAAGCGTGTCCCGCAGGGAGGGAGGCTCAGCCAGCTATTCCTTCAATGGCAGAAAGGGCCGAGCTGCAGCTTTTACAAGCGCCTTGCATTGTGATTTCTCCACTCTCCGCCCAGGCCCCGGCAGCTGGGGAGGAAGCAGTGTGTAATTAGCCCCAGGTGGAGGGAGCAGCTCCAGCTCTGCAACAGCAGCTCCCTGCACCCTGCCAAGGGAGCGGCGGGCAATGGGGAGGGCGTCTGGGGCAGCCCGCTTCAGCCCAGACTGCCTAGCAAACATAGAGAGGGCTGGCATAAGGCACGGATTGAAGGCAAATCTTTAGGGAAGGAAGAGGATCCGCAGTCAAACTTCCCCTGAGCTCACAGAGCATCCCGGAGCGGCAGGGTCACACCACCATGAGTCACCTCTGCCAGGCAGGGAGAGGCTGGCTGCCGTGGGCATCAGCTGGTGCACGCTCCCCTCCTCGCTCCTCAGACCCTGCGGAGGGAAACCTCAGCTTCTGTATCACAGCATTTGAGAGGAAACAAAAGGAAATTTCTCACAGCAGAAATACCTGTTGCTTATCAGTGTAAATAGGAGGGAAAATAATGCTACCCTTCAAACCTCTGTGTGTGCTGCTTATTCAACTTGAAGTTGCCGCTCCAGAGGAAGCCCGGAAGGTGGTGCTGGCTGTTGGCATGCTCCACAGCTGGGCTTGGCGTGCTGCCCTCCCCGAGACCACCAGCACCCTCCTGGCCTGGGGACCTGCACCGCTGCCACTGCTCCCACACTCACATCCAGGTGAAGGAATCAGGTGTTGCAGGATTGAGTGGGAACTCTCCAATGGAGGTTCCCACCACCTCCTCCCAGGGTCCCAAAGAGATGGTAGAGGATGCCAGTCTCCCTTCAGAGGGTGACTGCAATATTCCCCCTGTCCCAAGTGTCATGGACACGGTAAGTGATAAATAAGACCAGGTGTCTCTCAAAGACCCAGAGCACATCTATTATTTTACCAACGCGGCAATGAAGGAGGCCTTCCGCATCTAAGCAGCCTCCAGAAACTTGGGGAAAGCCCCCGGCACCAGGGCAGCCGATCCAGTGACAAGTGCCAGCAGGCAAGGAGATGAAGTTGGCTGAAGCTGCTTGTGGCAGGATGGAGGGAGCAGGGGGTCAAGAAGTCCTGGTTTGGTAGAGGAAGGGAGGTAGAGGGACTGGTAGCTTTACAAGAGACAGTATGTGCCTTGCAGATGTAAATCTATACACTAAAGAGAGTATTAACAGGAGGTTTTTTCCATGTATCAACAGCTAACAAAGAGAGACTTTTGAGGAAGCCCTTGGAAAAAGTTGGCAGCACATCACTGGAAATACCTTGGCTGAACGCAAGCCAGCTGAATTTAGCATGAAGAATGAGTTACAGCAGCAACTGCCTCAGCAGTGTTTAACACGATAACCTGAACTAACCTTTTAGTCCAGGTTGGCAGAGGAACGTCTGCTTCACACCTCGCCTAGTGGGACGTCCACCTGCAGAAGGGCCGTGGCAGCAGAGGCAGGCGTGCAAGCTGAAGGCAGAAACGCCGTCAACTCAAAACTAAAACCAACCCTTTCTGGTTTTAAAATGCCCAACAGATTTTGTTACTAATTGCCTCTCTCTTTGGCTTACCCATGTCACAGCACAGAAAGCAGAAGTTCGAAAAAAGTCAAGCTATCTATGCAGGGAGGATGTGCTTTCTCTAGTGAACAGAAGCTGATCTGTTTGCATCAGAGCAAGATTTGCTCTTGTGGTTAGTTTAGTGGGGTAGCAAGGATCAGATGACTTTCAAAACAGTATAAAACTAGTCAAAATAATCTCTAACCTATTTAAATGGAGTATGCATATTATGTAAGCATTCTCAAGTCAAACAGGGAGAGAGATGATAGAGGGAGAGTTCAAACAATGAATGATACTAGAAATACAAAAGAAAATAAAATAAGACATTCAACACAAGGTCAAGCAAACAGAACACTGCAGACTGGAAAAGGAAGTGAAATTACAGGCTCTGGCAAAAACAGATGAATGCTTACTCAGGAAAATTACAAAACTGTTGTGATCCTTACCATCGGTTATGTGTCTGCTATTCAGAACGATTTCCAAGACAAGCAACACAAATTCATAAAAGCAGGCTGGAGGACATCACATTCTTCCCGCAATTGGTCAAGTGATTTTTGGGGTTTTTTTTAGTATCAATACCAGGACCCATACATGTATGGTGTCCTTACTAGGTTATATATATTTGTCCAGGTAAAATCTATAAGCTGGTGGCAAATTATGATCAAGATTGTCTGCTCCATCAACAGCTTCTAAAGGAGAGGTCAAAAGGCTGAAACCCCCGGCCAAGCACTAAAATCTATTCACCAATCAACAGAAAACAATTTTGCTCCCACAAAAGAGCTAGAGCACTAGAGGCAAAGTTGAGACAGGGAAAAAGACTTGGTTTATGCTGAAACTAGATAGGACACATCAGTTAAAGAAACCAAATGGTTTATCCCTACTGTAAGCCGCTCTGGCCCAAAGTGTGTGTTTGTAGGGGAGGAAGCAGCAGCAAGCTTGAAGTGTATGACACATCATTTCCCGAAGAGCTATTAGACTGTAGGGACTTCAGAGGCGGGACCAAACATTTTCTGTATATTTATTGAATACCATACTGGTAAAACTACAGGCATCACAGCTGGGAATTATTTCCTTACTACTGAAAAAAATGAATATTCCCATAAAGAAGCTGAGCCCTGCCAACCTGTGAAATGTCACTGATGGAGAAGCTCCAGGAACACTGGCCAGGGCAGTATTTCCCCAGCAGCGTGACAACAGTGCAGAGAGGGAGAGACTGAGAGAAGCCACGCAAACATATACACCCACAGCAAAACCCACAGCACTGGGATGGACCTGCTCTCACTACAGTCAGGCTGATCCTCTTCATCCTCAGCTGAATGATGCAACGAAAGGCTCACAACAAAAACCATGTGCAGTGTTTTTATGTGCCCAGACAAGGGTTCTTTGCTCCAAGAGGATCACATGTGACACACCTACAGGCGGGGCTCATTGCCCAGAGCAGGCACTGGCTAGGCTGCAATTAGAGAAAGCAGCCACAGTCCTGCTCTGTGGTCCCAGAGAAGCTGTCCAAGAATAAACAGGGTTAGATAGTTTTCAGCTGCACTCATTCAACCCACAAGCTGCCACCTGCCCCCCAGTTAAATCACTGATTCAAAATACCGCTACCTGTGTGCATGTTTACAGGTTTATTACGCATTTGTGTAAGCAGCTGGATGGTCAACACTGTGTCAGTAGAAACACCTGAAATTTGGCAGAAATTCTGCTATCCAGTGGAATAGGAATTAGCTGGGAGACAGATGTGACATTAATATCTGCATCAGCTTCAGGAACCATGATTCATATTACACAGTGAGGCAGCATTGCAGTGCTATAAAGTGCTGTGATGTTTATCTGTTGTTCCAAGCTACCCTAGGTTGCAAGCCTGTGTAGCGAGACTTGTGATACTTGCCTTTAGTCCCAGACCCAACGCCTCAGAGCTGAAGGCATTAGAAAGCTTCAGAAAGAAAAGGGAGTTTTAAGGCAAGTAAACCCAGTTTCAAAGGGAAAGGTGAGCAAAACGGCTAAATGCCACAGCTTTGAGCTGTCAGCAGGAATGCATGCAAAATTTAGATGGAGAAAATAGCCTGAGTTTTGACTTTGTATAGCTGGCGTCACTTCGTTTGAGTTTCTGTGTCATGATAGGGACCAGAATAGACACTGAACCACATACAGTACACGTGGATGCAATTATTATGTCTGGAACAGCAACAACTTTAAGTGACGTTTTGCTAGAGAGAGTGGCTAATCTAATCTCTTCTCCTTCAGTCTGAACACTGCAAGTCATGGGAGAAGAGCCTGCTGAACCAGTGAAGCAGGACAGAGACTGAACAACTCCAGCAATTGGTGAACAAGAGACTTAAAACAAGTAATGTCCTGAAAAGTGAACATGAACTGTATTCGTGCCAGTAATCCCTATGCCAGGAGGGAAGTTGACAACTGCAAGATGCCAAGAAGAGGAAGAAAAAAAAAAAGAAAACCCAAATGAGCTTTAAAAGAACTACAAAGTACTCCAGGAATAGGTTTTAAGCATTAACAACAGAACTGCATAAGGTGCCAGAAGAAAAATGACAAAACAAAACAGTCTTTGACAGGCAGCACACAGTTAACTGCAAATGGCCTAAGTACTATAGGTACAAAAGTGACACTTAACAGGGTCATGGTGCACCTGGGCTTCCAGCTGCACCGCACCTTCTGCTGGCTGGGCTTCCTGCTGCAGGCTTCCCTCCTACACAAGAGGAAAACCATGATTGTTCCCCACCACCACCCACATTCTCTCTCCCTGGTTTCTGCTTACTTTCTCCTGTTACCCCTTTTCCAGGGAGGTTGTAGCCT
This sequence comes from Syrrhaptes paradoxus, assembly GCA_013400615.1. Classification (NCBI taxonomy): domain Eukaryota; kingdom Metazoa; phylum Chordata; class Aves; order Pterocliformes; family Pteroclidae; genus Syrrhaptes; species Syrrhaptes paradoxus. The sequence goes on from VZTO01012270.1 coordinate 141,965, forward strand.
GCACCCCTCTGCCCAGGTAGCAGCATCCTTCCAGCCATGGATCCAGCACCACCCCGGAGCTTGCAGACAGGCTGTGCTGTCTGCCCGGAGCAAGTTATCCCAGCTTCCTGCTCTCCCAGCACCCCTTCCCTCCCCCATAGCACATGAGGCCAGCTGTTACAGCTTCAACGGTTTTATAGACGTGTACATTGACCTCATGGCAGAAGCCAGGAGACATGTGGGATACCACAAGCCCCCCCAAACAGGCAGCGAGACACCACCCCCCCTGCACACAGGCGGCGACGCCAGTCTCAAGATTCCCTCCCTATTGTAATTATTTTTGCTCTGCGCAGAGATTTATCACATGCAGCTGCCACAACTTGTTTACAAGACACAAAAGCCATGAAAACAAGGTTGATGAAGTCTGCGTGTGAGCTGTTTTCCCTGGCAAAGATTTGTCATACCTCTTAGCTCGCTTACACCCTGGCTGGCCAGGCAGTCTCCAGCAACCCCGGCAATGCCTGCCCTTCTTCATCTTCAGAGTCAGCCCGAGTGTGTGTTTTCAGTCAGTGGGCGCGTTTTGACACAGCTGCCTTGCAATTAGGTTTATCACTGCTGCAAAACTGCCCATGTTGTCTCCTTGTTTCTTCCTACTGCTTTTTGTTTGTTTGTTTTTCCCTTATTTTACGGTAAAACAAGCTTCCAAAAAGAAACTTTTCCTTTGCTCTACCAGGGATGAGTGGCCAGCACATTAAGCCTTTGGTTTGTTACTAGGACTCCTGCTCAGTTCTGGATCCTAGTTCGACCTGATGCCCTACATCTACCTACCTTTGATAATTTTATCTGGAATTACTTCCAAGTTTCTGCTCTGGAAGAATAGGTTCAGGCAAACTTCAATAGCCTGCACCAAAACTACCAGTGCTAGATTACAGGAAAACAGAAACTCCCTTTTGATATTTTTTAGTGGGTATTCAATACGAGTCATTTTCTTCCTCCAAGTTACATCACCTCAGGGCAGGGAAAAGATTTTACACCAAGTACCAGGTGCTACTCACCAAAGGGGTCTAGCTTATGACTACAGCTAAACTTCTAGGTGTAACCTTAACACAACTAATAATTAAAAAAAAAAAAAAAAAAAAGAAAAAGCCTCACACAAAACTGGTCACAAGTGAAGTCCCCAGGGTAAGTCAGTGGAAACGCAGTGCTCATCACATGGGCAAGGCTTTGGTGCTGTTACACTAATGCCATTTTGTGTGGCATAATAGTAAATGAAAACAGCACAGAGACCACAGACTTTTACTTTCAATGAAAACTGTGAACCTGAATAGCAAGAGCTTTCTTCCTCATCGTATTTTCATTTTCATTACTACAGCTGTTCTAGTGGAATTACAGAACTGGTCAGCTCAGCAAGCAAAGCTCAATTCTTTTTTTCCCAACTTGCTGACATTTTTTTTTTTTTAAAGGGCTGAGTAATGAAGAGTAAAGATCTCTGAGAATGCCCTTTAATGATATGAGTCCCCCACATTTTCTCTATCCCACAGCAAACCAGCAACCTGCCTTGGAAAAAAAAAAAAAAAAAAAAAAAAAAAAAAAAAAAAAAAAAAAAAAAAAAAAAAAAAAAAAAAAANTCCCACAGCAAACCAGCAACCTGCCTTGGAAAAAAAAAAAAAAAAAAAAAAAAAGAGAGAGAGAGGAAAAAGTCAAACAACTCAAATGAAACAACACAAACATATTTGCAAGAGGATGTTTTTTCCTTCATCAGTGCTTCCTGAATGTGGACAAGGAAGCATCTTCCAAACCTTTACCAAAGTTGACAATCCTCCTTGGGTGTCTAGCACCCTTTGAGAACAAAAATCTACACCACAAAAGGATTTCTGTTGACCAACTTTTCCCCTCAACATTGACCTCACAGTTACACAAAAGTTACTTCCATTTTATTTTATAATTGCTCATTAAAAAACCTGAACAACTGAAAAAAACTTACCTAGGTATCCCAGGAAAAATAGCCCAGAAATGTGTCCAAAAAAAGACACAAGGCTTTTTCTGGACTCCCATGCTATTCCTTGAACACAAAGTATACAGCCATCTCTGGCGATGTTCAAAATTATGTTTTTCTAGCTTTATTTCAATAAAAAGTTTATTTTTAAATTCTATATTCATACAGTATATTAGAATGACTCTGTTTTACTGAAGATGATGCACACATCAGTAGGCCAGTGTTTACTATTTGCTTTTTTTTTTTAAATATAATCCCTGACTTTAAATTTGAAGGTTAAAGCAAGGCAGAAGAGCAGTAGAATTACAAAGAGTACTCCAGAGAACAAACAGAGAGTATTTCTGACACTAAAAAAAGATAAAGGCCATAGCAAAACAAAATGCATACACATCGCAGTCCGAATATTGAGGTCTTCTACTTATGACATCCTTAAATTTGTGCGCTCTCCTGCTTCACAAAGCCCTCCCCAAAACTCCCAAACAGACAACGGGTTTGTTTTTAAGGATTAGCCGGAACTGATTTTTTTTTCCCCTAGAGGTCTCTTATTTCACTGTTGTTGGAAGGATAAGGGTGAGTGACTGACATTCAATAAAGCTGCAATGCAAGCTGCAGGTCTTACAGCAAAATCCTTTTTTGAAAGGTAACCTAGATTCTGTTGGCCAGAACACACCCCAATACAACAGGGATCTCTTCTAATCTTAGATGACCACCTGTTTAAGTATCTCACCAAGACCTGGCTACCAGAACTCAGATTTCAAACAAATACAGTCTCTTCTATTTCAGTCTACTAGAATTACTGAGTCAAAACCTTGTCATTACTAGTCCAAGAAGAGTAAGAGTGGGAGCCTTTGTCCTCCCAACTCGAAATTTGTCACCAGTGATGTCTAGGAGCTGTCACAAAGACCTGCAAAGAACACTCATCCCAACCCCTCTTCAGGCCTCCTCATTTCACGCTCAGAACTTCCCCATGAGCTGTCACATCTCTCAGCTGTAAAGTATTTTTAGGAGCCAAAAGCTGGAACTCTTAGATAAGTCTAAGATACCCCCCTGAAATTTGAGAGCTGCCTACATAGCTCCCTTTAGCCCCTTTAAAAAATTTCAACCTAGCAGAACATGGTCAGGTACTTCTGGCCCACTCTTCAGCATTCCTTCGAACATCTGGTTAACAACAACTGCTAGAATAGTTCCTTAAACCAAATAAAGCCGGTATGAGCTCAAAAATACTTCTCACTTCCATTTATTTCAAGAGTAAAGCTGTGTTTTCTGCAAAGCTTGTATTCAACAAAATACTCTGTATGCATCCATTTTTAAAGAAAATATTTTATTACATTATGGGAAAAAAGCATAATCATCCAAAGTTCGTATTGTTAAAAAAATTGAAAATTTTAGACAGCATGTCGGTATATTCTGTTCCGCATGGGAATGATAAGAAGACTCTATATCATTACTAGATATTGCACAGTCTGAAAGAAACAAAAACAAATCACATGATCTTGGGAACCATCTCACATTATGAAAAACCTACAAAGAAAACATAAAAAAAAAACCAACACACAATCCTTTCTTTCTACAGTAGGTTTAAGTTTATAATTCTTGGAATGACCATATCCCACTGAAGACCATCTCAGTGACAGGAAGCTTCATTTCAGCAATCCCTTGTGCAAATAAGAATAATTAAAAAAAATAGCAGTGAAGTCTTTTGATATCGTGTAGGTGGCAATAACCACACAGCCATTAGATCCCTGCCTGGAGAAACAAAACGGGGAAGGAGAAGGAAGGGGATTTAGGCCATAAGTTTCGCCTGCAACTCCATCTCTGCCGCCCTTTTGAGTGCAACATCCACCAGTAGCTGAAATCCACTAAAATCCTGGTTAAGGTCTGGTGGGGTTGGAGGAGGAGTGTTAAAGAGCCCGCTTTGTGCATTGGCACCAGGTCCCAGTTTAGATGCATCCTCCTGGTAGGAGAGGGAGTTGTCTGTGAAGCCGTTGGCCGGGGGCTGCTGCAGGTCCATGGTCTGGCCTACATCAGCTGGCTGGCAAAAGTGGAAAGGGGCGTCTTTCAATGCAGTCACAGTTGTGTGGCAAATCACCGATGGCCGAGCCAGGACCAATCCCGGGGAAGCTGGCTTGGAAGAGGACACAGTCTTGCCGAGCGCTGCAGCAGTGGGAAGGAAGGCAGCCTCCTCCAGCAGGGGAATGTAGTTCTTTGTGCTGATGGAAGACTCCACCAGGCCGCCCTCAGGAAGCTTGGTCCCTCGCCGCGAGATAGTGAACTGATTCGGGTCTTTGCCATCCTTCCTCAGCATGTCAGGTAAAAGCCTGCGGCGTGCATTGATAAACCAGTTGCAGACCTGGGAATATAATGACATCTTAATTTCTACCTTCATTCGTTTCCAACTATGTGCCATTAGAGTCGTTGGTTTAGATTAATGAATCCCTCCAAGCAGTTTCCTTAACTGCAGAACAAAGGAGAGACCTACTGACAAGTTCTGACATGCCTGGCAAAGGCCCTTCCCTTGTCCCAGCTCTACCCCTAGGCTCCCCACTCCTGTTACAGAAAGCCCCTGGACATCTGAAGACTACTAGCCCCAATGGAGGGGTTTAGCTTTTAACTCTGTGCACACACATTAACCTATTAGCTATTGTTCCCTACGCTTAGGTTAATTAACAACAGGAAAACCTTTTCTCTCTGAAGAGAGCCACTCCTCCCACAAATAGTTACTGATTTTCCTTGTTCAACTGACTGTGTCGACAGACATAACATGAATTACCTCACTTAAGTTTGTCCTTGTTTAAATATCAAACCAGTTTCCTGGGCGATACAGGATAGTTTATAGTTTAACGTCTTTCTTCTGTTTACCACATAAAGGAAGTTTTCTTTATGATGTTACATTAAGGAAATTTTACTTTATAGCCAATTACAAAATTTGTACTAATGAATTAATCTGGAAAAATAAAGCCCAGAAATCAACAGGAGCACTCTATATTTAGCGCCTCTCAAAACAGATTCGGGTTACCCAAGTTCTCACGCAGCCACCTTCCTACGAGGTGGAAAGCAGCAATTGTCAACAGCTCTTCCACCGAAGACAATCACAGAAGACAAGAATGATCCAAGGGACCTTGCAGCTGCCAGTGATATCCCAGGATCAGAACCCAAACTAACCACACAAAAGCCTGATCATAGCTATACTAATGCACTTGAGTAGCTCCATCCCATACAGGTTGTTCCACTGATCTTAATGGAAGTGATCATACACATGATTATATACGTGCACAGGAGCTAGCCTCAAGTTGCAGTTTTAGAAGTGAAGAGTTATACGTTAAGCTGTGTATCACCATAAAACTCTGTTGACAAATAAATACCTTCTTCTCGCAATAAATTATGTTATACAGACACTTTATGTCTTTTGGGCCCCAGTTTCGCAAAAATTAGCATGCATGCTTGAATTCATTACTGTCTGTTCTCCCAGAGAAGTAATTTTATTCCCAATAAACAAAGATCGTCATAACACACAATTCATTTGTATTTCTCCTTACAAGTGCCATCAGGAGAGTAACAATAAAAACCAAAATCTTACATGCAGTGTTAACATTTGTACCAGTGACTACAAATGAAAACAGAAAACAGCTCCTTTTGAAGAGAGAACTAGTTTTTTTTAATACCTGTAGTGTAGAAAGGTGTGTTTGTCGGGATAATAGCGCTTTTTCTTGCTCTGAAGGGTAAGCATTGTATCTGTGCTCATATAGCCAGTCCCGAAGAATCTGCACGGATTCCTTGGGCAGGTTGCCACGTCTCCTCCGTTTGCCTGAGCCAGCAGATGAGGAAAGATCCAGTGGGACATCCATAGTGTCATCATCCTCCGTTTCACTGCCTGATATTGCAACTACACCTACAAACATAAGAAGACAAGAACAATCAGCCTGCTACATCTGTGAACTACTCAGCTGCTGCATTCTATGATTCAGGCACATTTTATTACATTAACTGGCTTTACTATGAATCATGGTATAGCCTCCTATACAAGAGATTTGTCCTGTAGCGGTAACTTGTCAAGCTCTAGCTGTTCTGTCAGTTGAACAAAAAGTAGCACCAATGATCTGTTCCTAGGAGAATTCTTCTCTGCAAACCCTCATTTTCTTGTTCCCCTGGCAACCTTTCATCTGCTGCATGTTATCAGATAGCTTCTATCTAATGCCAGCATTGTCCAAATTTGCTTGCTATGGTATGCATCCAACAGTCCTCTTCAAGGATAACTAACCAGTGGCTGGGCAAAAGGTCAATAAGCAAGAACTTAAAGCACCCAACTCAGGCAATGGGTTATTTAATTACTTCTTAACATGCTGGTGCTTCCCTTCAGGGACAGCTTGTAGATTTTATAAATTAATAGCTCATTCCAGACCTATTAATAAAAACTAATGAAACAAGAAAAGAAGAAAGGGAAGAATTGTGTCCGTCCCCACCCCCTAGTGGATTTTCCACTTAGGAAGGAAAAAGTGCAGGAAAAGGAAAGAACCAGGTGCCTAAGTCATGTAAGAGTCCACAAAGTTATCAGGAGATGGACTTTAATTTAATTGCACTTCTGTATCAAAGAACCACAATCTTTTAATGTTTGGGTGGGTTTGTTTGTTTTAAACATACCACTTTGCATCCTTTTTTTAACTTCATCATTTGTAATCTGTGGAAATGTGTGTTCTGGGCTACACTTACTACAAAGGCTACACCTGTACAAGTTAACTGCATACATTTTTACTTCAACAAAAAGGAAGGAACAGATTTCAAAATTTGATTACCCCTTATATATACACCACACTAGTCCTAACAGGAAGCTATGGTATGTAAACGAAACAAAAACAAACAAACAAGTATTCAATAGTTAGGAAGACTACAATTCTGCTCCTTTGGTAGGATATACAAGTCCCTGAGGAAACAAACAGTACTTTAAAATACAAAGAAAACCATGCTTTAGATATTCACCAGGTTAAGCTCACCAGAAATTTAAGCAATCTTACAAACTATATACAAATCCAAATAAGGTATCACCCATTTTCAGCTAGCACAATTTAATACTAATGTCAAGTGAAATTATACTGGCTTTCACAAGCATTTGCTAGAAACTACAGAAAGAAAACAAGCCCTTCATCCTTCTGTGTTTTGAACTTAGACTGGTGGGCAAGGGGCAAAGAAACTTACTCGTTCATAAAATCAAAACTAAAAACTTTAATAGCAAAACCAAGTTAAATGTCAAAAGTAAGATTTTTATGTGGGCAACCACCCATAATTCCAAAATTCTGTTTAAGGAAACAAAGTCAGCCCTAAAATTCAAGAATTGTGCCTGTGAAAGTATGAAACTATATAATGCTATAGTTACTTCCATAAGTAAAGCAACGGAAGGTTTTAACGTCATTTAAAGACAAACAAACCCCACAACACAGAAAGAAACAAAGAAGGAAGGTGTCTGCGTGTAAGTTTTCCTTAATACTTGGCTGGGAGAGAAAGAGCAGAGGAGTATCTTTCCACACACTTTCAAAATTTAGACAAAGCCGACATTGTAGATTATTCTTTCTTTCCCCTATTTATGAATAGCTGAAACATCCTTAAAGTTAGTTTAAGTTGTCCATATTTCAACACGTATTTTTTGCATGCAAGCATTCCCAGGAAGACAATCAATCCGCAATTTGTCTGGTGTAGTTACTTCAGTAACTTACTTAGTATTGTTTTCATTTTCCCATTTGGTGATTTAATGTAACTGACAGACAACAAACTGACATATCAAATTTTTCCTGTGATAATTAGCTACATAAATTATCCAGTCATGGAACAGGAACAATAGGACAATATTTAAATAGTCAACATAAGATAAACTCCAAATTATGTAAACAGGTTCTTAATTCACATAGAAAGTATGTCAAGTTTGCTTTAAAATGATTCCAAGCAAACTGCTTTGTGTTTGTCATAGCTTCACGGAAAGTGCTGTCACGCTTGCAACCTAACTTCAGAACACGCCTTGCACAATGGTCTCCTGGAGCCACGAGGAGCACTTCTTGGAACAAAGATCCTGCGACAGCATGATGGCTCTGCAAAGCACCTCTTCCCTTTTAAACTGAATTTAAAAACTAGCTAAAACTAGTCTACAGTATTCAGACAATGTTTTCAAGTGCACTGTTCTTGTTTGTCAGAAACCAGAAGTGTTGCAGCACTTCAGTGGGTTGGGTTTTTTGTTTTGTTTTTAAATATAACAGGCAGCAAGACAGGACCTTGGAAAACTGTGAGAGGCAAAAAGTGAGGGCTAGAACTAGAAGGAAGAAAATCCAAACAAACTACTTTTATGAGAAAGTTTGGTGTCTAATGGTTTGTGAGCCATATTTACATGGCATAATAAAAAGTCTTCCGGACACACACCACCCCGTCTGGAGTAACCTCTCCAAGATCTCACACACGGCTAAAATACTCCATAGGAGCCTCTCTGAATTTGAGAAAAGTGACTTGACAGCAAAGTTTCTTCTAGAACTGTGTCTCTTTTCATACCTGCCTCCCCCCCAGGTGACAAAATACCATCTGAAAGCCAGCAGCAGAAAAACGTTTCTCTGTTTTACAAACATGATCTTTTGCTGAAGTAAAAGTTGCCGGCTGACTAACAGTAACCTACCTAGCAAGAAATGAGTCAACAGCGGAGCCCGCCCTTCGACCCACTGCCTTAGTGTGTCATATTAATTGACACAGTAAGTCAGTGACACAAAACAGGTTTTGGTTAAGCAGGAAGCCCAGTGTAGTACAACTTCTCATTTAAATGAGCTCATTTAAATAGATGATCAGCCCTCTGAACTTGTGGCAGATCTCTCTGGCGCGGTACAGAGCGAGCGGCCAACAGGAAGTCATGGCTAGAAACCTCGCACTACCCCAGCTGATATTTTTTACTAGAGCAGGAGCCACGTTGTGGCTGTCAAGGCTCTGTTTTCATTAAAGCATTCCTGCTGATTACAACCCAGCTTTGTTTTTCCGTCTTGTTAGTAATCAGGCTATTCGCTGCTGGTTTCCTGTTTTAACAGGGCCCAACTGAAAAGGCTCCTGGCTAGGCTCCACGACTGGACCATTGGCTTACTGTTATTTACACCAAGAATAAAGGCTTGTGGACACAACGAGTAGCCCCAGCTGACCTACTAATTTATTTTGTCTCAAAAGCAGGCTAGTGCCAGGTTATTTTACTTCTCCTCCTAAACATGTTTAACCTAAACAGAAAAACTGAGGTAAATTAAAGCAGCACAGGTTCATTTGCAGAGAGGTCTGAGAAACAATACAAAATCCCACTTCTCCACTCCCGCAATCACCACTTAAGATGAGCAATCCACACCATTAATGACCTAAGAACTACATGATCAGCATCCCTTCTTTATAGATTACTTTATCCTCCTGGCTTCCCAGATGAAGTAATATACACGACTGAACGCACTGTTGCATCGCATCACAGCCCAAAGACTTTACAGGTCCTCCCGTAATCAACTCAGGGAAGATGACACCTAGGATCTCGAGTCTAGGCTCAACCCCCAACTGTTAACAGCTTGAAACAACTTGAGTAGAAGTACAGGGATGACTACAGTTGATTTCAAAATAAACTACTGCTACTTGAGAAGGCACGCTGAAATACTTTGAGGAGGAGGACAAAGTATTTGAAGAGGCTGAGACAAATGAAATGGAAGTTAAGCAAATGAAAAATTCAGGCTGAGTATCAGGAAAAAAACCACAACTGTCCCATTGTGCCGGGGAAGAGCTCCACAGAGGAAGTGTCAGAAGCCAATTGTTATTCAAAACAGGACAAAGTATATGGCAAGGAGCAATCTCTGCCCTCCAGAAAGGGGATGGACAAAAATCACCTTAACGGAAAACCTCCCACCCCCTTAGGGTTCTCTGAATTTCTTAAGCTGGATTTGTTTTTATGAGCACAGATAAACAGAACCAGTTCCCATCTAAGGCTCAGATCCTGTTGTAACCAAGTTCAGTAGGATTCCTCACATGTATAAACTTGAGCACATGCCTGAGTCTTTGCGAGATTGTAGTCTAAATCAGGTAATTAACAAGCTGAATATGTTCAGTGTGATTGCTATCAGGTTATTATTTGTAAATGGAACTATCCACAGAAGAGCCCTCAGGTTTTTAATCCACAGTCTGTTAGTTAAAAAAAAACACAAAACAAAAAAAAAAAACCAAACAAAAAAACCCCAACAACAACCCACAACAAGAAAATCCAACACACAAACAAAAAACCTAACTAAGATTTAATGTGGATTTTGAAACCAACAAAAATAAGTTTAAAATTATTCATAAGTAAACAAGAACTACAAGGATGCAGAAGGGAATTTCCATAGTTAAAAAAAAAAAAAACAAAACACCAACAAACTTTTTTTCCCTGAATAGGTTTCATAATTGAGGAACCAGCTTATTTGTTTTTCTCTGCATTTCATAGCTTGTGCTCTATTGCTTCTAGAACAGCCAGGCTTGGCTAAACTGTACTTTTTTCTTCCTTCAAACAGGATTTTTCTAGGAGTGCAAGCAAGAAATCTGTAACAAAGTCACTCTTTGAAACTTCCTGAAAGAGCCTCAAATGCCGGGAGGTCACAAATGACTACAAGTCCAACCTTTAATAAAACAAAGGCACCGTAGCCCTAACATGTTTTTAAAAGTTTCCGTCTTTGTCTCCTCACCTTTTAATTTCTGCCACGCAAACCCCAGGCTCATGGTCCCTCTCAAAAGTTCTCCCTCCCGCCTGTCACCTTTCATTGTTTCCATTGTTTCAGCCCAGGTCTTGCAATTCTCAAAGCAGGAGATCTTTCCCACCACCTCTCTCTCACACATACACACAAAGCCCTACACATGCATACCTAGAAACTACATCAGCGTTTTGCACACGCATTTATTTCGGGGGTGGCAAGAACAACAGATGAAAGTGCAGGGAGTTTGGTATTTCACCAACCAGCAGCTGCCCTCGGGGAGAGAAGTCTGAACAATGGAAGCAACAGCAGACAGGAAACCAGCTCACCACTGCTGTGCAAATAGGGAGCATAGGAATGTCCTAAAAATAACTGGGCTAAATTAATTCAGTTAAATAATTAAAAAAAAAAAAAAAAAGAAAAATCCTGTTTGCAATAGAGTTAACCTATTTGAGACGACTGAAACATTTTGAAGTCAATGCTGTCACTGTCTCCAGGCACAGACGGCTGAGCTTGGTATGCAGCACATGTTGTAATCTCACAGCCCGTGCAGTGAGCTAACAGGCTGAAACGCGCCGTGCGCGCCCAGCTCCTGCGGGAACTCGCAACGCTTCGCTTTTAAACACCACCCTTCCCGCTGTTAAAACTTCGTCTTTGTGGCTTAATTCCCTTTGTGTGTGCTCCTCTTAAACGAGTGGCACGTCCAAAGCTTCTTACGAAGGCTACAAACCATATTAGTACATCACGTTACCAGCAGCCCAATGATTTCACGAACTACATATGCATTAATTGCTCCAAGGATATTAACAATGAGCGAGGCTCCTCTACTACAGACCCGCAGGAATGCGTAGTAGGGGAAAAACAGCACAACTCTGGAGTACTGAACATGCGCACTGCTTCCCTCTAACCCTCCACTTCGGGTAATTTAATGGTCTTTGAATGCAAAACACCCTTCATCCACGCTACGGGCTGGTAAATCGCAACTGAAAAGATACTGCCTTGCTATAAACTTTCCAGCCAGCGCCCATGTGTTAAATCTGAAAGCACGTTCCACGTCTTTGTGGCCAAGCTCTAATTTAAAGGCAGTTAAAGCACCACAAGCGCAAAGAGTATCAATCCTTTAAGTGGAAAGTTTGTTTGTAGATCAACACAAAGAAAACTCAGAGCCTTATTTTTCTGAGGAAAAAAAAAAGTCTTCCTCCTTTTAACCCCAACTGTGTCGCAACTTTTGTACTTCTTTCCCCCCGTTTTAAAGGACAAAGGGAAAGGAAGCAACTTTCAGCAAAACAACGCAGCCAAGTGCGCGGAGGGGATTTGGGACCCTCCTGCCGCCGAGGCCCCCCCAGCCCCACGCTGCCGCGAACAAAGAGTTGCCGGGAGCCCGCGGGTCGCGGCGCTCGGAGTTGCGGGCGGCCCCGCTCTCGCCCCAAGTTGGGAAAAAGACCCCCAACCTCTCCCCCCGTAACTGGGAATGCGGGGCTCCGTGCGGAAAAGCAACAAAAAGAGTTTTAGAGCAGGAGGGGAAGATGCTCGGTGGAGAGAGCGAAAACAAAACTTCGCGGAGGCACAAAGCGGGCCCGTGGACATGTTTTTGACAGGGAGCCAGCGGCGCGGAGAGGCGGCCGCCTCCAAACAACAGCTCCGCATGTTGTGTCTGGCAGCGGAGCATCCACTGCCATCTTCCACGGGAGCTCAGTCGGGGGCGGGGGGCACTGGGGAGAAAACGGCCGAGAAAGAAAACTGACTCTGTCTGGCTTGGCAACAGCCCCCCCTCCAGCGCTCCCCCCAAGCCGTTCCCTCGGGGAGAGGAGAGGCGCCGGGCACCCCGCTCGCTCCCAGCGCCCGAGCACTCCCCACCACAACTCACCTTTTTTACTCTTCATCTTGATGGCGAGGACCGAGCTGCCGCCGGACACCCCGCACACCGACCCAAGTTTCTCTCTCTTTGCCGGACACTGCTCCCCCTTTAAACTCAGCGAGGAGGAGGACAACGACCAAGAAGAAACACCGCCACGGAGCCAGGCACCCAACCCCGGGCCGCGCGGCTGTCGGCGGGAGCTGCAGGGCTCTGCCTCCCCGGGGGTTTTCTGGTGCGGCTGCTGCCGGGGTGGGCTTCCCTCCCCCCTTCCCTTTGTTCCCTTCTGCCGGCGATTGGCCCCGGCTCGTTAAAGTGAGGAAAGGCACAGGAGAGAAAGGTACACAGCGCCCGCCCTCCCCCACCTTCCCGCAGTGAGTAGGGGAGAGTAACCCAGCGCTTCACTGGCACTCGCGGCTGCCGCGCTGCCTCCTCCTCCTGCTCCTCTCTCCTCCCCTCCCGGGCTGCTGTGGCTCTGTCAGACGGGAGGGGAGGGACGGGCCGACGCGGGGAGGGGGGTCAGCCCGCACCCGCTCGCTCATGCACACACAACAGCGGCGGCGGGGGGAACCGTGCGTGACTCCCGCTCCCTCGCCTTTCTTCCAGGCAGACGTTTGATCATTAAACTGGAAGAAGAAGGGGGCGAGAGAGGCGGGGGGAAGATTTTGACAGCTGCCCTTGACTAGCCTCCTCCTGTTGCTGCCGGATGAACCACCCACTCCTTCGCGTGAATAGAGAGCAGAATAAAGGGGAGTACGTACGGCAGGAGAGGGACCCTTCCAAAGACGGCCGGGCCCCGCCGCCCCCCTCCCGGCTGCCCAGCGGGGCTGCTTAGCTTCCTGACACCCCCTTCCCTCCCCGATGGCACCGAAGGAGCCTCGGCCGGCTGGCGCTCCCGCGGGGAAGGCGAGCCGCCGTCTCTGGGGTTATTTTTACATCAGTTCGTAAAGGTTGTTTTTCTTCCCCTCCACGCCCCCCCTCCCAGCCCGGTGGATTTTGTTGTGACACATGCTCATAGCTGTGAAGAGAGAAAAGTCTCACAGCTTGACTCATCCCTCTCAGGCGAGCACGTGTTGCAGCAACGGTTTATTTTCCTCCGGGACGGGGAACGCGGGGGGCTCGCTCCAGCTTCCCACCGAGTGGGGGGAGACCCCTCCTCGAACACGGGCGGCCTCGGCCGGCGGGTCCTGGCGCTTCCCCGGGGGCCGCCCCCTGTCAAAGCCGAGGTGCCCGTCAGCGCCGGGCGCGGACTTCAAAGTCCTGAGCGCCGAGTTGCGGGCTGAAATTTCACGCACGAAGGCTTTGGTGTGGAACGTAAAATAAGCCGCCTTGCCTCGAAACACGCGTGCGGATGTGGAGTGCTTTCTTCTGCACGGGAGTGTGTATATTTATATTGCTCCTGCACCGCCACGTGCTGGGCTGTTTGCGGACGAGGAGGACCGGGGGCAGGCGGTGGGGGTTGAGCAGCAAGGGCTTTAAACGGCTGATGAAATAATGAATTCCTGCAGCAGAGCAGGGCTCCTTCCTTCCCCGCCCTCCTGCTCGGCGGCGCGGGTATCCGCACAAACGCGCATTCGCAGCAGAGGAGGAAGCAGCAGCGTTTTTTAACAGCAAATCCTCCCCAAGTACCTTGTAACTATTTTTATGTGGCGTGATTACAGCGACCTTGCTGGAGATAAAACAGCTGTTACATCCTGAGTGGGGGGCGGGTGGTGAGTCACGACAGTTAACAAGGCCCTAGTGTTGGGCTGCTTTTGGGGGACCGTTGGAGGAGGTCGCTGGCGTGTCTGGCTGCAGGGTAGCGGGCCGGGCCGGGCGCGCTGACTCACAGCGCTGCGGGTCAGCGCAGAGTCAAGCTGGCGGTTATGCCGCGCGGCGCTGACTGAGCGCCCACCGGCGGCGCGAGCTGCGCCGTCACCCGCCGACCAACCGTCCTCCGCGGGACGGGGAGCGGGCAGAGGCGCGCGCCCTTCGGGCCGCCTTCCCGCCGCGGTGCTGGCGTCGCCCCTGGGTTGCGTCCAGCTGGGCCGGCGCCGCGGCAGGGGTGAAGGGCTGGGTGCTGCCGGCCCGCGCCGTGTCTGCCCGGGAGGACGAAGCTTCCCTCCGGGGCGGGTGTTTTTAACGTGACATGAAGAGAGCTGTGTCTCTGAGGGACTGGTGACTCAGGGCGGGGGGGGGGAGGGGGCGGCGAGGGGGGGGGTGGCGGGGGGGGGGAGCGGGGTGGGGGGGGGGGGGGGGGCGCGCGTTTTTTTTTTTTTTTTTTTTTTTTTTTCTGTTTTGTTCCTCTTGTTTAAAGTCGTGCTTCCCAGCTGTGAGGGCTGGCTCTTCAAACTGGTGTTTTAGCCGTCCGGGCATGGTCATGCCAAAAAAGTAATTACGGGAAGTTAACAAAAGACACGTCAGGGATTTGAAGAGATTTCCCTTTCTCCATAACGCCTAAGCTGCCTCACGCTTGCTTATTGTCCTTGGGACTGCCGGCGAGTTTGTGAACAAAACTTTTTTTTTTTATTTGAGATTTATTTGGGTCGGGTTTTTGAGAGGTTTGGTGGTTTGGGTTTTTTTTTTTTTTCCTTCTTTGGCAAGGTCACTTTTATGAGGGGGAAAAAACAAAGCTTTATTTTCACACTGAGCTCAGACTTGCTTTTAAGTGTTAGGAACAGCCTTTCTAGCTTTGCTGGAACGTTGCTTCCTAGGAATTTTCTCAAAGGATGCTCGGATAAGATTGATTTGAATGTAGCATGGCAGCTTTTTAGCTAGTAGGAGCAGGCAGCGGACCAGTAGGTGTTCATTCCTAGCTCCATGGGTACAGGATGCACAAAGGGGTATTTTTTTTTTTAACCAGGTTATTCCTGGAATATAACCTGAGTATGGAGGGGTGTATCCGTAGTTGGGGCCATCAGGAAATAAAGTAGTCTTGTGCAGTGTACCTTGCAGTTGTTGGTTGGTACTTTGGGTCTGTCTAAAAATTCTCACCATCTTTACTACGCATGTGAGGTGGTAGGGCAGATAAAGTTTGCAAAACGGTAGGGTGGGAGAAAGAAAGCACCTACCACCTTCTCTACCAGTAAAGCTTCAACACAGCTGAAATAAGGTTGTATCTAGAGGGAGGGCAGGTGATTTTCTTGCCTGTCCTGAGCTCGAATCTAAGGAACAGAACAACTTGATTTTACAATGACTCAGTAATCTGGTGACCCATAAGTTGTTGATGGGTGTTGGTATTGGCTGCTGCTTGCAGGCAGAAGTGGATGTATGTAAGACAATATGTAACTTTCCCCAGTTTTTCATGTTGGTGAGGCTGTGTTTTTTAGTATTACTTAATTTGCTGGAGCTGTATCAGCGCTAATAATCGCGTCTCACATGCAGCTCATGCTGTTCACTGAGCAGCTCCTTGGGTAAGTAGCGGTATGCACGTGTGGCAAAATAGATCAGTGCCAACAGGTTTGAACAGCTTGGTTTAGTCAGAGCAAGTTCAGCTCTGTCCGGACCTATCTGCATAGACATGCTGTAAGTATTTGTAAAACTGGATTCCAAGAAGGGAGAGAAATAAAACTGGAGGGGCTAGATTTTGAACTGCTCAATGATTGTCTGTATCATGGGTTTATCAGTGTTCTGTGGTGATGCACGCGTGTCACAGTCCTGTCACGCTACCACGTGTGATGTCTTGTGCAACTAGTTGTGTGTTTCTTATTTTCAAGTGCTTTGCTTTGAGATGTTGGGACTGTGTTTGCCTAACTGCTACTGAAGTCTCCAAGGCCGTGCTTTGGGCATAGAAAGGAAGTACTCTGTAAAATCAGGACCTACGTGTCTCAGGCTTGTGGATGTTTGTTATCTTAGCCTTGTTCCAGTTTCCCATTTATAAACTGGATAATATTATATTTTTTCCCCCACTTTATAGGGTGTTGTGAAAGTAACCCCAGTGATCTTTGTGAAACACTCAGATGCTATTGAAATGTTTGTGAGAAAATTTATTCCTTTATATTCAGAACAGAATTAAGTAGCAGACAGTAAGTTAAGCAGGTCATACTCTCAGCAATGAGAATAAAGCAATGTAACAAATAACTCTTTTTTTCCAGTGAATAAGTCTGTCCTATGAATGGAAAAGCAAGAATCTCTACTCTGGGTCACACCCATTCTTCACCTTTTCATATCCATTACATTGAGTAGTCTCAGCTGTATCAGAGGAAAAGGAGAGGCTACAGAAAGCAGATGTGAGGTAATATTTTCCCCACAAATGTCCTATTCAAATCTTTAATAGTTAGAAACAAGCACTGGAGCACTAGTTTAATATAACTTGAAATTTTGTCACTGAGTTAACTGGATGGTCTTTATACTGGTGTACATTTAATGTCTCTGCAGCATTAAAACTCTGTAATAGCAGTCAGAGGCAGAGTAGCGTGTTGAGTTATTACATCAAAATGCATTTTTTATTTTTTTCCTTATCTATTTATTTCACTGAATATCCTCTTGTGCCTTGAGACAATGAAAACAAACTCCTGTCTTTTTCCTTCTCTGTACCATTCGTTGTTTTATGTACTTTTATCATGTCTGCTTTCGGATACAATTTTTCAATCTTCTCAATTTCTTTTCCTATGAGAATTACTCCCAGATTTGATCATTGCCTTGGTTCTCTCCAAAGTCTGTTTAGGCCTACAATATTCCATCTTCCGGTAAAGGTGACTTATACTGCATGCAGTATTCTAAAGAAGTTTATGCCTCTGATTATAATATATATGTGTTTGATATTACTCCCTGGCCTATTTGTTATGGGATCCAGCACATTAGGCTTTTTCTTTGGCTGCTGCTACATACCGAGGACAGGACTCTATCAGCTGTGGAGGTTATATAGCTTGTTTGAAGTTTCTCTTGTAACAGAAGTCACACTGAAGTTACTCACAAATTTCCCTTTTGCCAAATGTGTTTTTGATAGCTGCAGACTCTGGCACCTCACTACTGTTTGCCTGTCCCTATTTCTCCTTCTGTCACTGGTCTGAGTTAATATATTAAAGAACACCAAACTAAGTATAGGGCCTGGAAACACCCTGCTGCTTTGTCACAATAAAAAAACAACCATTTAATCTTATCCTTTGATTTTCTTGCTCCAACCAGATATTCACTCATGGTAATTGTTTGCCTTTTTCCCCTAGCATCTTCTTAGTTTCTCCAGTAGCTCCTTGCATGGAACCTTGTCAAAAACCATTTGGAAATCTAAATAAATTATGCCAACCAGCTGTGCTCCCATAATTACAGCTAGCTTTGCCACATTTGTGCAAGGGCAAAAAGGGTAAATCAAAGTCATGAGGACAGTCCTCAGATTTCAGAACTTCTGCATAATAGACTCTGCAACTTGAACAGGCTTTTAATTTATTTTTATGTGGACATTCTTGTGGTTATTGAGGATCAAATAGCACCCGGAACAAAAGCCCCAGGAATTCCTCGTGTAGAACCCCACTGACTCCTGTCTGGTAGAGCATCAGGTTTGCAATACTTCTATTCTCATTATGGACTTGAGATAATGGGCAGTAGTTACCATTCCTGATGAAGATCAGCTGCTGGAGTCATCGGTGCTTGTCACTGGGATCCGCAGACAGTTACTGTCAAAGGGGAGCAATGGCTTCTCTAGCAGGTTCTAGCACCAAGTCTCTCCCTGGGGCCTCCTTCAGCTCTTCCCTGTGCTAGCCCTTGCTCCCTCATCTTCCTCCCTCATGTCTGTGCCTCAGTATATAAGCATATGGAAATAGAATATTATGATTACTGTAGGGGCAACTTAAGTATGTACAGTAATGTTAGTTATAAGACAATGCAGAAACTTCTTAAGTGGTGTAATCACTTATGTTCTTAGACTAAAAGCTGTGCAGCCGCTCTGGAGAGTGCTTTACAAAACTTACATCTATGTAAAAGCGATTTATTCTCCATAGTTTGAAGTCAGACCACTGTGTAAAATTAAAACTAAATAAAAAAAAAAGAATTATAGGTTTAATCTTGCTTGGAGTAATAGTGTTCACTTTCAGGTTTTAACTTAAAAGCAGAAGCTTGACAAGGAACAGACCTCATGTATTCCTTCCAGTTATACAGAAATGGTAATTTTTGTCCACCACAGGCACATCTCATAACTGCTTTGACCTCTTGTCTAAGAGGGGAGGCTCTGGCTCTGTTTTCTTTTGTGGCACACTGGTGAGCGTATCAAAATCGGCGTGACAAATGGCATGACTGTTGACAGTCTCAGTTTAGCTCAAGAACTTGGGACATGCAAGGAAACAGATCTCTCTTTCCTGAAATTTGAAACTGTGGGTGCAGTTTTGCAATTTCTGTAATCAGTTTTTTCTTATCTGTAAGAAGTTAAGCAAGTAAAGTGGATATGGCTGACCAAAAAAAAAAGAAGTGGTTTTAGGGGTTTTTTTGTTTTGTTTTGTTTTTTAATTGTGGGATGACTAACTTACCACAGACTGGTTAGTGCATACTGAAGACCAGGCAGGAGGTTTACTGTGAGGCATCCCAAGCAAAAGTGACCTTGCTTAGCTGACCTTGTCTAACCAAATACTAGACTGTCTATCTCTGCTTAAGGTTTTGCATCAGCAAACTATCTAACTGTACAAAAATCACCATATAAAGCAGCAACAACACAGCCTAAGAGATGTCTATACTTGATAACTGATATTTTTTTACAGGGCAGAATGTTAATTTAAAATAAAATAACTCTGTCTGAGCACTTTTATTCTGTTTAGTGTAGTCTACTGTAAACAAAATAACTTAATGGTCAGCCAGGGACTTGCTTGGTTGAGTCTACACTGAGAGGTTTTTGGTTTTTGTTTTGTTTTGGTTTTTGGTTTTTTTTAAGAGTTATATTTCAGGAACATTGTCTCTGAAGTTATCTCTGTCCTTACAAGACAAGGTTAAATTTGACTTGCAGAAGGACAAAAAATGCAATCATAATGAATGAAATGTACTATTTATTATTACACTAAATATTTGGTGTTATTACATAATTAGTTTTCTTTATAAGAAAAATCTAACCTGGAATACTTGTTATGCCTGTGAACTAAGGAAGGGATGCTACCACATCTTAATACTTTGGGAAATAGAAAGTTCTTGCTAAAGATGTACTGTCTCCATTCCCTATCATTAGGGTGGAAGGCTTATATAGGAAATAAGAATGCCATCTGCAGATTTTCCATGCCTTTTTTAGCAGAATATAAATGTGGATGTTATTTATAATACATAAGGTATAATAGTATAGAAAAAACGATTCAGATATATAACCTCATGTTCAACAAAAATTTTAAAGTATGCAGACTTGTTAAAGTTGTGGGAGTTTATTGCAGGCCACAATTTAGCACTGTACACTGAATTTAGAAAAGCTTTTGTTGCTGTCTGTGCTGTACCCACTCTGAATATGTACTGGGAGCTTTATTTTCAAAGTTGTTAGCTTTGTACCTTTATAGGTATTGTATCTACTTTATTACTTTTGCTGCTGTGGTTGTTTTAATCTTTGGTGTTACACAATTTAAAATGAAGACTTGTATTATTCTAAGTTAGTTGTAATTTTCACATATTTTAAGTGCAAACAGAATATTCATTCAGTATGATGGTGTGTTACAGAGATTTTGAGTAGCCAGTCAAATTGACAGCATTATGGCACAGCTTCATCAGTTGAACATATAAGCAAGCTATTAATGTTATTTTATTTAATGAGCATTTATGTACATAGTAATCAGCTGAAAAGATTTAGTGCCCTCTTGAAAGGCCCAACCTTAGGGACCAAATTGGTAGGATTAAGGACTACTGCATCTATCTTCCAGGTGATACCCGGTGAGCTGATGCTTTCACCTGGGTGCAGCCATGAAAGGATGTTTGACAACTGAAGAAAAGGGTTAAATTTTCACTGTTGTAAAAGGTGTGTAAAGTTTTTAAAGTGACAGGTAATGGTTGTTGGCTACCTTTCTATAAAATCCTGGACACATCCTGAGGCTCATGTCTTCTGAAGGCAAATGCACGTTGTGATTATTTGGGACTGTGCCTATCTGCAGTTATGGTTTTGAGCACCAAGGAAGATCACTAAACCTGCATGTGACCCATCCAGCTGTGAATATTAGGAGACAATGAGAGTGCTACAGTCCAAGAAGATTAATTTCACCAAGGTTTTGCTGGTTTTCGGGGGGGATCACAGCAATTGGGTGGGGAGTTCTGTTCTCTCAGCCTCAATACTTTTGCACTAGAAAAAATAAGTCAGGTGTTGGTGCTTGGTTTTAAAACCCAAATCCTGAAGCTTTGCAGATAAAGGAAGATTGAGCAGGGGAGAGAAGCAGGAATACATTCTGTCTGTGTTCAGTAATACTGACATTTCTGAGTCTGCATGAGGCTTTCTGCTCTCTATGTAGTGTGCTCTTCCTACACGGGATTGTCAAGTGCAGCACTACTTAGAACAGCCTTCTGTTTGGATGTATAGGATCCACCTTCAATTTATGTAAAATGAATGGGATTATAGCAGGCAGTCCCTAAAACGCTGTGTATTCTAAGAATTTGCTTTTGTAAGAGTTGAGCATTTGGATGTTTTTAGAGAGTAAATGCTCAAACCATCTTCTTCATCAGTCTTTAAATATAGTAATCTCAGATGGGGGGGAAAAAAAAATAATGAGGACATTCTCAGGACTTCATGGGTGCTCTATGGCCTTCATAAGTACCAAGGTGATAAGAGTTATAGCTAACTGTTCTTTGTCCTGCAGTAAGCAGAGCTACATTGTTCTTTCAGAGAAGTGGGGGATAACTGCCCTAAGAGCTCAGGGAAATTATGGTAATGAGCTTGGATCCTCAGTGTAAAGTCAGTACATCAGCAGCCTGGCTGAAAGCAACTGGCATTGAATACTGAAATTATAGTGTAGAGATTTCATGTCTTGATAAGAAGGAGTCTCAGGAGACTTAAGAAATAAATTAAACTAGATGAACAAACTGTGTATCCTTATGGATCAAACATAAGTCTTTACACAGCTGTTAATCGTATGTTGATCTATTAACTATTAAAATGCTAAAATCTATTTCTTCCTTCCCTTGCAGTTAAGAGGCATAGTAAGAGCTACACATCCTCCTACCAGCAGACAGCAGAATCCCTTGTACCTACCCCACCTCTGCATCCCTTATGAGGTATAACAAAACCTGACCAATCTAAGTAGGGTCATTAGTCTCCTGAGGAGCTGGAACTGAAGCACCTGGATGCTAACAGTCTTATGTAGGATCATCAAATAGCTGAGGATCTGACTTCAGCTGTTCAGAGATAAGCCTCAGGTGTGGAGCTGTTTGATTAACTGGTTAGTCCTGAAAAGTGCAACAGAAGGCTATGGCAAGTTCAGATGACTTTGCATCTTTGTGTTGATTTGTTTACAACTATACAAGGTGCTAATTGTCCATCTTAACTGTGTGCAGTTAAGGCAGATGATTGACATCTGTTTCAGTCTTTTGCAAGTATGCCTGCAGTCACAAAATCTAAGCAAGCTGCATATAACTAGGTCTTGGCTAGCATTTCTTTTCTTAAATCATGTTAGCTGAAGATTGAGTAACCTCCCCTTTGAAGACAGAATTTTTAGCCTTAAATGTGAAAAAAAAAATTTTAAAGTTTTAAAAATCCCTTATTTATTTTTCACTTGTTAACTGAAAGCTGGTTGATATTGAACCAATGAATATGTTCTCACTCATTTATCTGGAAAAAAAACCAAACCTGCTGACAGGTTTAATGCTAGATAAGTCATGTATACCTGCAGTAAACTAGTGGACAAAAGGCACTATCTAATTTTGTACTGTCAAATTGTTAACCTATACCCATTCATGGTTAACACAACATGCTAAACTCATGCTAAAATATAGAAGTGCCCAGCCATGTGTGATTATATCATGTAGTTAGCAGGAGCCATGTTGCCATGAGCAGTGCTGGCTGAGAGGGCAGTAGAACAATAGCTGCTTCTGGTGAATCTCATTTCTTGTTCAAGAATAGAGCCTTTTAGTCAACAGTGATAACTGGACAGACACTATGTTATATGTGATGTAAAACACTGAAACATGTTTAGGGCCAAAGTGGTGTTAAGTACTTACCCTCACAGAGAGTTTGGAAGATTTTTTGGGGAAAAGGGGATTTTATGCAATGCATAGGCTTACAGTCTGTGTTCTAGTTACAGAAGTCAGAAATGCTGAAATAAATTTAGGTTTGGTTTTTTTTTAGTTTCCTCCTTTAAACTGAAGTTTTTATCTGATCCTTTAACACACACTGAGCCACATATCTGAGAGAGACAGAGATAAGAATTACGTAAGAGACAGTCCTCATTGCTTGGTAATGAATCAGGTGGTAGTGTCATCTTCCAGATTGATCCATGATTTCTCAAACTGTGTGATTTTTCAAAGTGGAATAGCTTTACATTGTATAAAGGTTAAAATTCTGACATTCACTCCAAATAAAGGTGTTGGATGACATTGTATTACACAGTGTTTTGTTGAATGCAGGAGTTTAAATAAAGCTTGTTCTGTGCCACAGAGATAAAACACTGAGAGAAAATGTCTGCTTTCTCACAGTGCTGTACTGTTTCTTACTTTGTTTCATAGTAATACAGTTAATGTATCTATAGTCTTGGTATGAAAGCATAAGCATTGCTAATAAACTAAAATTTAATTTAATGGGTAGATCCTATCTATCTAAGAGGAAAAGAATAATAACAGAGTGCATTTATCTAATCTTTTTTTGCTGTCTCATGTTAATATACAGAGCACTTCAGACGGATGCTCTGCTCTATATGTGTGGATATGTCCTGGGCTTACAAATACATATGTGCTTACAAACATATATATACATACACAGCATGGTAACCTGTCCTGGCCTTCACTGTTGGTATAAATCTTAGAAGAAAACACAAAGCAGAGAATATTAAACGCTGTGTGTGTGTATCTGTGTGTGTAAATATGCACACAGTGCTGTTAGTTACATAACTCTGATTCTTGACAATGCCATTTTATCAGTGTTCCTTGTTGTCTTACTACACTAATAATACATGTGCAGATGGAAGATACTGTTTTGCAGATTTGGTAACAATATTATTTTTGGAAGGCTTAGTGAACGGAATGCCGAACAGAAATGATCATTCTGGTATGCGTGTTGTGCCGACATCTGCTGGGAAATGAGATGCCTCTGTAAAAGTTCTCTGTAGACTGGCCAAAATTTAAGTCTTGTCCAAGTGACATGTGTCATGTTAAATTAATTCTGAGCACTGGTAGCAGCACAATCTTGTCATTGTGGCATTCCTGCTTCACTAGTTAGCTGAGATGCAAGGCTTAGTGTTGATGAAACACCACGCTAATAGCTGCCATACTACTTCTCGTGAATGAGAAGTACTTCTCATTGTATGACAGGTGCTAAGAAAGTCATGCTGATGATTAATTTCATCATTGCACTTTCCCTGAAGTGGCTAAACAACTTCTTAACTTACTGTTTCAGAAATACAAGAACCCTGTCAGAAATGTCCATTATACTTCATAAGTGTAAAATTCAGTACAAATGAGATAAGGCTTGTTAGTGACCCAAGAAAGGCAAGGTGTTGGTAAACAGAAGACCAACTGCAACTGCAGACTGGACAAGAAAGCTTCTCTGAGTGGGGGTCTCATTGCTCACACAGCCACACTTGGTGGCTAGTGGCCTTAGACTTTGGAAGTGAGACTTTGGCCTAGTTCAGATTTATGGAAAAGCTTCCAGGGACTTCAGTGAGACAAGGTGCTATGACTTCTAGTTCTGCTAGCGTTCAAAGATGCTGCACTTCTCATTAATTTAATTTCTGCAATATGAATGGAGCTGATCAGCAAATTAATACAGTGTAACTAGCTTTGACAGAGCCAGAGGGAGATATAAAAGAGATATACTGGGGACAGGAGAATGAGACATGCTGCAGAAGAAACAGTGAGGCTGCCCACGAATGCCTGTTGATGGCATATTGTGCTTTGCTGTCAGTCTGTTGACTCATGTGGGCTTCAAAAGAGCTCTCAGGGGAGCCAGTTATACGAGTCACTGCCTGATGCATTGTAAATCACGGCAGTACTTTTTTTTTTGTTTGTTTGGATGGGCCTTGAGTGTGCCTAATGCTGTTTTGAAACATCATCTAATGCCATTGGAACTGGGGGATTTCAATAAAAGTGGGGCAGAGGAATAGGGAAAACCTGCCCTCACAGATGTGATCAGTCAGAACTGCTTTTAGGTTGGCTGATCATCTGTTCCTTAGTACCATGTACTGCTCCTGTTCAAAGCTGAGAAAGCAGCAGGTACCATGAGCTTCATGGAGGTTGAACAGAGATGAAACCAAAGATAGTGTACTGTCTCCATGACCTGTCTCAAGGAATCTGTACTCCTACGACTTTGTCGGAAAACAGAACAAAGGCTTCAGAGGGTCAGGGTAGGGTTTGAGGCTGCCAGGTGCTGCTTTGGCATGGAGTTTCCACTTGGGAATAAACGAGTGCTTCTCCTCTAAGGAGCAGGCAATAAAGGGTGTACCCAGTGTCACTGAATGAACGTTTAAACATTACAGTCATAACATTATAGAAGAACCAGGTCAGGAATTTTAGCTGGGCTTCCTAAGGAAAGGAGGTTTATGCAATTGTGTTGCCCTTGCTCTGCCCAGGTTCCTCGGTAACTTTAGAAGTTGTAGGCAAATTTCAGATAAATTTTACAGAATACAAAAGTCTTAAAGATGCTTTGTTCTTGATGACAGTGATTGAGTGGGTAGAAGCCTGAATCTCTCCACAGAAGGAAAGGCTTTGACAGGAGTTCAGTTATGTTCTTAGACAGTAACAAACCCACAAGGAGGAAATTTTGAATGCCCCAAGCACAAGAGAAAAGGCAGTTAGAGTTTGTATCTTAGTTGAAATGGGATAAAACAAACATGAGGCACAAAGGTGCAGGTTAACATGAAGAGTATTTTACCCCCTGTGCAACTATTTGGGCTTTTTAAAGATTTGATGGATGATTTGTGTTTGTAAAGCCAAAGTTGGGCTGCTTACAGTTACAAACCCACAAACATAACTAAGGTGATTACACAGATGATGAGTGACTTATTAACACCCAATCTGATGTCTACTTGATTTCTCTCCACAAAAAACCCAAACTAAAGCAAACAAATCCACCACACCAAAACAAATATTTGTCTTGGTGAAGTTAGTTTTGTGCAAAGATGTGAAACCGATAGCTTGGCTTGTCTGAGTTGCGCCCTAGTCAGAGTTCAGTTTCTACAGTCCAGCACAAAGAAGTCAGTAATATGTTCGGTTGTCTTCCTCTTCTTTTCAATTACAGCAGATCAACAGTGGAAGTTAAACAATGGCTAAATGACGAGGCTTTTATTTCCATTGCTGATAATATAATGATGCCTTCAACTATGTTGTTGGAAGTGTTTCTGTTAAATTTTGAATAAGTAGTGGAAATCTTTTAATGAAGTTGAAACAGTGGCTGTTCCTATAAATTCAGAGCACAGAACTGCCTATGTAAAGAATTGCAGATCAAAGAGGATATGGTTATGAAACATTAAAACAAACCAGAATATCCAAGTCAGAGATTATCTATGAACCTCTCTGGTGTTGGCAATTCAGGAGCTTGCAGAGCTGCGTGGGTTTGCCTCTTGTTTTGGTGCTGAGAATGGAGGAAAACTCCCTTCTCTTGAGGGTGCCAAGGAGATAATTTTGATGTATCTTAAAATTAACAGGAGTGAATATTTGCAAGGAAGTTAGGATGTTCAGCTTCTCATGTTGTTTCACAAAACCTAAGAGGGTTATTTTAGGTGTCCTTGCTTAATTCAGTGATGTCACGATTTCTACATAGGTACTCTGACGACAGAACAGATTCTCATCTCTGACTCCCAATTTACTAACTTGTACTTTCATGGCTATCAAAGCTTGTAGAGTTGGTGAGATTCTGTTTTGTCAGTAACAGTGATCAGAGCAGTTACAGCTTGAAAAAAATATGTCCAGCCATGAAGACACAACATAACCACTAGTGCCCAGACCTCAGATTTCAACCTGGTTCTAGGCTTTGTCTGGTATTTGCAGTGTCAAATTGTAATAGTTGCACTTGATAATTTACAAACCACTTCCAATACATCTTAAATATGTGGTTAGCTGTCATTAGAATAGATGAATTAAGAGTCGAGGGACCTGACTTTCATATCTGATACTGAAGGATTTGGTCCAGGAAACCAGCAGTGATCTTTCCTTATCTGAAAAACCAGAGTAGCTAATACATCTTGGCAAATATTGGGGAAAAGGTTCACTACAGTTAATATGATGCCATTTGCATTGCCACAAATATGACCAAGCTTGTTTGTGTTGTTTTGGTATGCATCCTTTGCCTTCATGGAAAGCTGTTGTATATCCTTATTTTTTCTGGTCACTTGAGTCTGGTCTGATGGTGGTCCAGCCAACTAGGCACCTCTGAAGTTACACTGTAGCAGTGGAATGGTGCTCAGTATATTCCCTACAGATGTACAAGTAGTTATGGAGGGTCACACAAGAATGTGCCTCACCGGGTAGTCAGTGCATGGATTACCTGCTTGCCACTTGGCTTGTTCATGTGGACAATGAAAGGCTAAGGGCTGAAAAAGAAACTATGAAGCACTACCCAGACTCACGAATAGAGGGAGGAGATGGTGTGCAGAAGGTCTTTAAGACAGGAGCAGGGAGTGATGAGAGTACCTGTTTTTGGGCTGTGTGGTTTGTGGACTGGCTACATAGAGAAATCTACCAGAGGCCAAAGTGTATCTGGATGCCGCAGAGACCTCGTGGGCACGGGTTATACTTCCCTGAGGAGATGAACATGAGGGGTTTTAGTCTGGACTGTCGGATAAGGTGGGTGTACATGTGATTCTGAGTTCACTACCTGTTGTGAGTTGTAAGTCAGTGATCTCTCTGCTGGTGAGGGTAAGTTATGGTTTACTGGAATGCTTTTGCAGGTGGGAGTGAATGTAGAACCTGCTGCAGAGATGAAACTGGAACTTTTTTTTATGATTGTGCTGTCTAGTCCTCCTCCAAGTCAGATATAGATGTCTTAGCCAAAACAACAACAACAAAAAGCCTATCCTTGTCTGAGCTGTGGTTTCCCCGATTAGTATATCGGGGAGCTGAACTAGTAATGAATTACATATCTAAATTCTAGCAAAGCAGGTGCTGTCTGCCAAATGTGTGCCAAAAGCCCCGGTGTCAACACTGAGGGTGAATGATGTAATGCCACCTGACAGCCAGAACCATCCTGAGATCATAATAATGATCTGTTGGAAATAGTTCTTTGTCATTACTAATCTGCCAACAGATTTACTAGTTAATTTTCTCTTGAACATGGCAAGAAGACTGGGGCAGCGCTTGCTGGTAGAACCTTTTTTGGGTCAAAACCACTGAATCAGATATTTTGACCATTCTGCTGCCAGTATCTAACCTAACAGTAATTTTTAACCATTTGTAGAATGATAATTTAAAAACCCAGTGCAGATGTAAAGATAGCAGCAGGAGAAAGGAGTAGGAATTATAGAATCATTTAGGTTGTAAAAGACCTGTAAAAGATCATCAAATCCAACCATAAACCTAACACTGACAAGTCCACCACTTAACCATGTCCTTAAGCACCACAGCTACAGCGTTTACAAGTATTTAAATACCTTCAGGGATGATGATTTAGCAATTTCCCTGGACAGCCTGTTGCAGTGCTTGACAACCCTTTAGGTGAATAAGTTTTTCCTAAAATTCAATCTGAACCTCCCCATGTGCATCTTGAGGCCATTTCCTCTTGTCCTATTGCTTGGTACATGGGAGAAGAGACCAACACCTACCTCACCACAACCTCCTTTCAGGTAGTTGTAGAGAGCGATAAGGTCTCCCCTCAGCCTCCTTTTCTCCAGGCCAAACACCCCCAGTTCCCTCAGCTGCTCCTCGTAAGACTTGTGCTCTGGACCCCTCACCCGCTGCTGCTTTGGCCACACTCCAGCACCTCAATGTCTTTCTTGTAGTGAGGGGCACAAAACTGAACACAGTGTTGGATGTGTGGCCACACCAGTGCCAAGTACAGGGGGGATGATCCCTGGTCCTGCATCCTGTTTCTGATACAAGCCGGCATCCAGGGGAGGTGGTAAGCTGTTAGGAGGGGAGTTTGACAAGGAATCCCATGTGCTGCTTACATCTTTAGCTGTATTTTCCAAGCTTTTCTAGCTATTACAGTGAATGAGAGGCTTGAGAGACTTAAGAATTCTCTAGCCTTTCATGAGTAACTTGGGTAATTATCCTTTTAGGAAATATTACACTATTTTGAAGTAGTAAAATTCTGCAGAGATGGATGTAAGTGGGTCCATAAAGATAATTGTGGTGAATTTTATGGATTTGGGAAAGAAATTGCCCCTCTCTGCTCAGTAGGACTCTAGGTTAGTGGTAGGGTAGATAAATAATTTTGTCCCCCTTTTTCCCCTCTTTCTTCCTCTTTTCCCCCTTTGCTACTTTTCCCCTCTTGCTGCTGTTTTCCTTCTTGCTATTATTTATTTGAAGAACATCTATGTTATAAGAAACGTAGTTGCTACTGCTATTTATACTGTACCCTGAAAATAATTAGAGTGTAAAGTAATATTTCACAGGTTTGGGGTTTGTTGTTGCATTTTTTTTTTTAATATCAGGTTAAATTAGAGGCATAGAGGCTTCTTCTGACCTAAGTATGTGTTGTTTCTCTACTACTGAAATATCAGTGCTAAGTAATTGCTGAAATCTTTTTCATTTTTCTTTTTATCTTCACTTGGCCTTCACTGACTTTGAAGTTTCATTCAGGTCAAATTGTACATTCATCTTTTAAAGCATCTGAAGTGATAACCTCAGTTTGTCCTTTAGATCCTGAAAGCTTACATTTGTGTTCAACTTTAATTCAGTTCTTCATGGTCTGTACCAAAATTATTAGAGGTACTGAGTGATTCATTTTTAATGAAAAATAAGAGGCATGCATCAGGCCTTGCATTGACTTTGCAAGAATGTATCACAGGAAAAAAGCTCTTGGATTTTGCTGAAACTTTCACTGGTTAGTTTGCTTTCTGACAAAATCTGATTTATGGAGGTGAAAACAGGACCCTTGGAAGCTCTCTGTCTAGTGAGAAGAATTCATTAATTAGCACTTCTTCATTCATGATTATGAGTGATATAAACTTATGTCCTGGAATTTCCTTTTGCCCCCAGAGCATCTAATCTGTATAACGTGTCTGTGTCTCCATGTATGGTTATATACACTGGGGTAAAAATGTCTCATAGATACTTTATAAATTTATATATACTCTATAAAGATTTACATTTTCTGCATCAGCATCATAATCTGTCCAGCCAATTTCTATCATCATCCTCCTGGAGAATTCTGTACCCTCCAAAATGCAGACTGCCTTAGGACATCCGTTTTGAATTATGAGCTGTCTTCCTACAGAAGAAAATGTTTAGATGTCTTAGAGAACAGACAGGGTAGGAATATTTTTGTTTCAATCTCAGAACTGCTGGGGTAGGCCCTTGAAGGGCTCTGGATTTTTAAATTTTTTTTTTTTTGCTTTGTTTTTACAGAACAGAAAGGAACCAGCATGGCTGGTAGACCTGCTGCTTGTCAGCAGGAGTGCATAACAGAGGGAGAGCCTGCTTGGCTGAAGAGAGGGGTAGGAGGCAGACCTGGATTCTCTGTGAACAGGGGTGCTTGGAGAGAGGAAACACTGACAAAACTTAGACTGTTGTGGAGGCAAGGCCAAGCTTTACCAAATTCTGTGACTCTGCAGCACTTCTTAATAATAAAGCAACTGGTTGAGAAATTCCTTTGCTGACTCTTAAATACCACGTGTTTTGGGTTGGGGTTTCTTTGTGTGTGTGTGAGATAGTGTCTGGAGGTGTCAAACTAGAATTACAACACTGAGGAGGAGTTCTGAGAAAATATAAGAAGATTATTGAATGGGAAAGGGGAGCCTTGGACATATAAGGCTGCAGTTGAAAGCTCTGTGATAGCTGGGTCGGGAAGCTGTCTCAGGGAAGGGTTTACTCAAGTTATCTGGGCTTGGGTGAGAGCAATGCTGATCCAGAGGTAGAAACAGTAACCAAGTCAGTTTAAAAATAGTTAGCTCTGGATTCAGCTGACTCTTCTGGCACATTAGCTGTTATCCCAACCCTAGGGGCTCAGCTTTAGAAGAGTTGTAGCAATCTTTGATCCTGCAGCTCTTAATGCTGTGAAAAATCCACATTTTCAGGAGAGCAGAAGTTGAAGAAATGGCTGCTGTTGTCTTCCATGGCAGCTTTTGGGTACTTCCAGTCTGGCATAATTTGTGGAATGGGAAAAATGTGATGCTTTGTGAGTCCTCATTTGCCATGTTATTGTGTGTAAGTCATGATCCCCATTTAAGAATGGAAGATGGAGACTCTTATGGGGGAGTTGGACCCAAATGTTAACATTACAGTGCCTGTATTTAGGTACTGTATGTTCTTGGTGCCTTACTAAGAGGTGACATACATGTCCTGCATAATGAGCACTGAGAACACATTAGACCTGTTCCAAATCTGTTACTATTTTATAATTATTTTAACTTTGCTGCCAGTGAAATTATTACAATTTTTATCATCTGAAGCAGAAGAATTAGGTTCTTGTATTTTCTCTAAGTGTGGGGAGACCTTGACGTTAGTTGCAGTCTTCCCTTGCTCTGTGTAGCCTCACCTCTCTGTGATAGCACTGAGATACTTCTGGAGCTTAATTGTAACCCATCNAGTTCTGCTGGGGTTGGCAATTTAAGTGGAGGGCTCTGGATTTTTAAATTTTTTTTTTTCTTTGTTTTTATAGAAAGGAACCAGCATGGCTGGTAGACCTGCTGCTTGTCAGCAGGAGTGCATAACAGAGGGAGAGCCTGCTTGGCTGAAGAGAGGGGTAGGAGGCAGACCTGGATTCTCTGTGAACAGGGGTGCTTGGAGAGAGGAAACACTGACAAAACTTAGACTGTTGTGGAGGCAAGGCCAAGCTTTACCAAATTCTGTGACTCTGCAGCACTTCTTAATAATAAAGCAACTGGTTGAGAAATTCCTTTGCTGACTCTTAAATACCACGTGTTTTGGGTTGGGGTTTCTTTGTGTGTGTGTGAGATAGTGTCTGGAGGTGTCAAACTAGAATTACAACACTGAGGAGGAGTTCTGAGAAAATATAAGAAGATTACTGAATGGGAAAGGGGAGCCTTGGACATATAAGGCTGCAGTTCAAAGCTCTGTGATAGCTGGGTCGGGAAGCACTGTGGCTCAGGGAAGGGTTTACACAAGTTATCTGGGCTTGGGTGAGAGCAATGCTGATCCAGAGGTAGAAACAGTAACCAAGTCAGTTTAAAAATAGTTAGCTCTGGATTCAGCTGACTCTTCTGGCACATTAGCTGTTATCCCAACCCTAGGGGCTCAGCTTTAGAAGAGTTGTAGCAATCTTTGATCCTGCAGCTCTTAATGCTGTGAAAAATCCACATTTTCAGGAGAGCAGAAGTTGAAGAAATGGCTGCTGTTGTCTTCCATGGCAGCTTTTGGGTACTTCCAGTCTGGCATAATTTGTGGAATGGGAAAAATGTGATGCTTTGTGAGTCCTCATTTGCCATGTTATTGTGTGTAAGTCATGATCCCCATTTAAGAATGGAAGATGGAGACTCTTATGGGGGAGTTGGACCCAAATGTTAACATTACAGTGCCTGTATTTAGGTACTGTATGTTCTTGGTGCCTTACTAAGAGGTGACATACATGTCCTGCATGATGAGCACTGAGAACACATTAGACCTGTTCCAAATCTGTTACTATTTTATAATTATTTTAACTTTGCTGCCAGTGAAATTATTACAATTCTTATCATCTGAAGCAGAAGAATTAGGTTCTTGTATTTTCTCTAAGTGTGGGGAGACCTTGACGTTAGTTGCAGTCTTCCCTTGCTCTGTGTAGCCTCACCTCTCTGTGATAGCACTGAGATACTTCTGGAGCTTAATTGTAACCCAGCTTTTTCAGTATCTGCTGCTAAGATAGTGAATAAACTGCCAAAGTTCAGGTTTGTTAAGAATCACTCCCTTTTTCTGTAATTAACAGGATGCCTTCACAGGCACAGCCAGACACAAAGTCAGTGCTAAAGCATTATGATAAGGCTATAATGATCATGCACCAGTTTGCAACAGATGAGTACTTCCTTCATGAACTTTTATTTCACCATTTAAGAAAAAAAGGTGAAAAAGGTAGGAGGAGAGGATAAAAAGGGAAATTTTTTACTGAAAATAATTACATGAGCTTTTCTGAGATGTATTGTGCGTAAGAAATTGGGACTGGAGAGCTGGGTAAAGGTGACACATTTGAATTTCTTTGCTCAGAGAGTTACTCCAAGTCAGCGGTGTTGTGGTAACCACCACTGCGTGTGTGCTGCTAGGCTGTCGGAAGCCTAAGGTAAAATGTGTTAGTCTGAACTTCCAGGAAAAAGGTTTAAGCTGAATCATTCTGTCTCCTTTTGATAAGCTAAAGGCAGCCACATGCTGTGTTCCTGTAGCACCCTGCAAAGTGCTATAATTCAGCTATACGTCAGGATCCTGAGGTGGAACTACCCCACTAAAGTAATTAAAACCTGGATCTGCAGTGGTTCTTCTTTGCTGTCAGTATAATTTGTTTTCAAAACAGTGGATTAAATAAGGAAGGTTTTGGTTAGATCTCGTTGTCCCATTTGAAAGAGTGATTATGCAATTTTAAAAGTATTGTGGGACCAGTGACCTGAGTTCTTAGTGCTGGTCATCCCTGCATTCACTGAAGTGCAAAGTCTAGCTCTGTAAATGGCATTTGTTTGACTGGGCAGTCAGCCCTGGCTTAATCCCTACCACTGACTCTGTCCAAGGAAGACTTGGACTGAATTCGCTTTAAGGAATGAATACACACACTGATATGCTTGCACTCTACATCCTGTTCCTTCATTCATACCAAGTGGGAAGCTGGACAGCATGTACACCAGCTCCTGCCTGGAAGGAACAGCACAGGGAATGCTGAGTCACGTCAGATCTCACCCTGGTGGGACACACACTTTGTGTAATATTGCTGGAATGGTTTACTCCTTTACAACCAAATTAAAAATACATCTAAACTGACTGTTATTATCCCCCCCTACCCCTCATGTTTATTTCCATCACACGTGTTTGTTTACAGAAAGCTGTTTACATTGTGCTTAGTACCATTTTGGATGCCATGTGATCAACTCTTGCCCATAGGTCATCTGATAAAAATCAGTGATCCGGAGGTCTGGGTCAAACATGCCTTTGTGCAGCAGGTCATTTTCTCCTTGATCTGTGACCTAGAGATCATATTGAAAAGGCTGTGATTTAGAAGAACTAAAATTGGGTGAAATTGATTTTGATGTTTTCCAGAGGAAGAATTCGCTGTTTCGGGAGTTTATATCCAACACAGGAGGAGAGAGGAAAGGAAAAATAAGGTGGTTGTTAGAAACTTCGATGTTTTCAGACCAACTTGGTGGTTTCCTCTGCTTGAATTTAAACACTGTGAGATTCTAGGGATTTTTGATTTTGAAGCTTCCTTTCCCCCCTTTTAACTCTGACTCCACCTGTGAGTCCATAGCTGGTCTTGCTGTCTTGCCCTTGCATTTAAAACCTCTTTTGGAAGGATTGCTGTTTTTCCAAGTCACTATATTCAGCTGTCTGTGCAAACAGGAGAGCGAACAAAAATAGCTGTGATTTCCAGTATCACGAGGACTGTTCAAGTCCTCCTTAAGGCTTAAGATAGTAATCTTTCTCTCTCTGTCATCATCCTCCCCTGGAGCTCTTTCCCCACCACACTGTGGAAACTTTTTTTTTTAAAGCCATGATCTTTAAGTCTGGCAAGTCATTCAAAGGTAATGCCAGTCATTAGCTAGAACAAGCATATGCTGCTTAGTCATGAAGTGACACATATCCCAAGGGAATGTTCCAGCTTCTGGATTCCTGCATGCTCTGTAAGAGATCTCTTCCAATCCCTTGTAACTAAATATTTATCAAGTCGGAGAGAGAGAGAATGACTTCCTCTCTCACTCAGCTGCGTTGTCACTGAGTGCAGTTCATATTTTCGCTTTAATGGATGTGTAGTTGTTTATACAAAGCTATATAAAGTTATTTAAACAGCTTACCTAATAGAGACTTGCCCCAGAACAGCCTGTTACTCAGAGTTGCAGACCCCTGGGTTAAAGTCCAGTTTAAGGGCCTG
The DNA here is from genome assembly GCA_013400615.1 of Syrrhaptes paradoxus. Lineage (NCBI taxonomy): Eukaryota > Metazoa > Chordata > Aves > Pterocliformes > Pteroclidae > Syrrhaptes > Syrrhaptes paradoxus. The sequence goes on from VZTO01012270.1 coordinate 176,722, forward strand.
AAACAAGATCTTCCATGGTAGCTGTAAATACTCTAACCACTGAGCTAATATGAGAAGAGAAGTGCTAAACATACAGGTGAAAAGTCTTGTTTTGTCTTTTTGTGAGCACTATGTATAGCTTAGGGATGTTCAGAGCTGACCTACAGGCTCCAGCTGTCCTGGTGAACATGCTGGAGGAAGCGCCTCGTTGAAGGCTTTGAGACTTGAGGGGTTTGTTTCAGTCGGTGGCATACCTATGAAGAGACGCTAGGATGGGTTCAAGGATATCAAATCATGAAACCTGCAGCATTAGAAAGCAGCTTTTGCAGAAACCAGTAGAGCTTATAGTGGCCTTAGTCATCTAGTTATCACTTGATGTTGGAGCTTTTCTTACGTGTTTATATGTTGTTCATGTTGGAGTTACTGTCACAGGTAGGGATTAGTTATGTGTGTCCCAGTATTGTCATTTTAGAATGAAAACCAAAATAAGTCAAAAGGTCCTTGAAGCATTCATGAAAGTGTCTCAGTCTCTTAGGGAATAACCAGATCTAAATAGCTATTTGTAGGTGTTTAGGTTCCTGTATTCACTCCCTGCTTAGAGCAGTATAACCTGATAGATCCAAGGGCTGCATGGAGTGCTCTAGAGACAAACCCAACTGCTTAAATTCAGTCTGCTACTAAATAAGTAACCCACGCAGATTCAAAGCACAAATCATTGATGCCTGTCAAAACCACGTTCCTGTAACTAAGGAACTGCCTAACTCTGCAGTAGTTTCAGTGTCTGGATATGTTTAAAATGCAATGTGACGTGAAGCAAGGGGAAGAACAGTTTTTAGGATTATACTTGTATCTGTGCTACTAAGCCTAACTGTTAATTTAACATCAAGTTTAATTTCATTCCAGTTCTTCATTTGCTCAGTTACCTGGGTTAAATGCAAAGGGGATTTAATGCCATTGTTTCAGACTTGTGCTGAATTAGATCAGGATGTGAAATCAGGATGTGGCCTAAACCATACAAGTACAACATATTTTTCCACAGTTCTCTTTTCAGTGCTTATTTCAGTTTATGCTGATAAATATTGCATGCTTACTCGTCTTTTTTGCGCAGTTGTTTTGAAAGAAGTGTGGTTTACATTTAGGCCTGACAATGATTTGAGGTTGAAGTTTTCCCTTATCTTGGCAACAGCAGAGTAGAGTTAGGATGCACTTAGGATGCATAATTACTTATAAAAATAAATTAGTTCAGTCACTCTTTTGGGGAGGCACTGTATGCTGCTCCTTGATATGTTTATGAATGTTAATTTATCACAGTTTCTAACGTGAAGGCTGTCCCACTGCCCACATCCATGCCTTCCTTCTGATGGCACCCTGGGGCAGTGGGACAGCCAAACTGCTCTAGTACATCAGTTGTCTCAGCTTTCAGTTAAACCTTCAAAGGGACCTATGGCTTCTTCGATTTGTGCTGTGTGCAGGTGGGGGTCATGTCTGCAGTTTTGATCTTTGGGAAGGGTCTCAGTACCGCTGCCTCTGAGCAGGAAGAGTTTTCCTGGGGGTAAGCAGTGAGGTTGAGCGTTTCTAGGGAAGATGCTTAGGAAACAGGGGCTGAAACTGTAATGGAAAAACACCATGCCTTTTACATGCAAGGCAAAGCCTTACAAGCAGTGTGCCACCCCTGCTCTGCAGAACTGTCTGCGGCTTGGCTATAGTCAGGGCAGCCATGTGGGAACACCTTACACCCAGCCTGGCTGAAGGAGGGTCTGTATCTCCTGGTGCACGGAGCAGGTCTGGGAGAAATCTGCTTAGCCAGGGCTTCCCCTTCATCTGGTACACTGAGCCCTCCTCCACCAGAAGTAGTGGTATTGTCAGTGGTTCCTTATCGGTGAGAAAGGCAAAGCACGGTGGCATCTCAACAGGTAGAATTTTCTTCACCTGCCAGAGGGGAGAGAGAATTAAGTGGCTGATTTGGTTGATTCCATGTGAGCAAGAGTCTTACAGGCATGGCTCTGCTCTACAGACCTAAATAAGTGTTTGGCCTGGTGAGTATGAAAGGTCTTACCTTCCCTGGTGGGACGCTTTGCATGCAATGGTGATGTAGGAGGTTCTACCAGAGCAGCCAAGGCAACAAATCCAGCAGCACCCTGTTGGAGATGTGTCCCCAGCACACCCGGCTCCACCAGTGAAAGCAACCTTGTCAGTAGTTCAGTTTGTGAGATGAATCCAGTCCTGTGGCATTGCAACAGATTGAAGATCTCAGTTCCTTTGAGTTCCCTGTTCTGTACTTGGGTCTTCTCCAGTATTCGAGGCAGCAGCCTTCAGGGTACACAAGGTGAAGCTTGTGACCACTCATCTGACTATGGAAGGGAGGGCAGTTTTGGCAATGTCAGAACTATGCCAGCAGTCCCGTGAGGACTGCACCTCTCCTCTTCCTGCACCAGGGGAGAGCTCAGGCTCCACACAGGAAAGGACTTGGGATTTAGTGTGTCCTGGTGCAATGGGTGCAGGGTGTTCTCTGATCAGAAAGTGACACTCAAAAAATCCAGGTGCCTGTTTAATCAGATGTGCTTCCCGAGTGCCGGATTTGATGTGGTGGTTTTAATTTCCAGATTTAGGTGAAAAACTTTGGTTTTATTAAAGAACCCTAGTCTGCTTAAAAAGATAATTAGCTGCCCACCACCAACAGGATTTGGATGGAAAACCTTTAAATAAAGGTTGTGGAAGAAGTGTTTGACTAGGTTCAGAATGCTAGTTTAGTAGAGTGGCAGTGTAATATATTAAAGAAGTTTTGCCCAGGAATGCTGGATGCATTAAAGATTACCTTGGTACTCTTAAGTTGTTAAACTAGGTGTCTGTGGAAAGAGAAGCAAATCCTGTGTTCAGAACCTTGGCCTTTGCTTGTACAATGCATCCAGCAACATTAATATCTACCTTGTACATTATTTTCTTTGTTTTGGAAATGCAAATATGTACTCACAGCTATAAAATCAAGTTAATTTCATTGGGCAATCCAGTTTGCCAAATCTTGCAACTGGACTATTGATATGGTCATGACTTATAATCAAAGAGAAGATTTTGGCTGTGCCATGAAATAGGACTCCAGTTGAACTGAAGAGACTTAGTGAGTCAGTGATTTGGTAAGTGACATGTTTTTCACGGTGCCTGTATAAGAGCATGACTAAGAAACCCAAACCCCAATATCAGTATGCAAATAAAAAGGGTAAACTCTTTGCTCATATCCTGACCAAATGGGAACGGTCCAGATCCAGTATTTGGATCCCCATTTTGCCAGCCCTTTTTCTAATGTTCAGAGAGCTGCACCAAAATAAATTATATTCTACAGTTCTGTTCCAGCTTGACATCCACAACATCCGTAAATTAAAGAACAGCAGGAACACCAACAGCAACAAAATATTTCCAGTCTGAGATACAAATAATTTTTAAACAAAAGGAGGATAAATATTTCTCCTTTGGACTCAGACCGCAAATGGGACATCATAAGTACATGCATTTAGAGTTTGAAATGGAGATCTGCAAATAATTTCAGCTACATGGCTTTTGCTGCACATGTTCTAACAGAGTGCTTGCTGCAGCAATAGTGCTGTGCAATAATTACTTGCAAAAATCACTTCTCTCTCTCTGTTCACATTCATCAGTCATCATTAAAGGGCTCCTGTAACATGAAATGCAAGTCTGCTGTTAAAGTGATGGTTGTAATGAGAAAAGACACTGGCTTAAATCTGAATAAACAGGAGCAGATGATCCATGAGTGATCAATCAAGATTATTTTTACCCATCATTGTTTTAATGTGCTAGTTAAAAGTTTTCTTAGGAAAGAGAGAGCAGCTTTGGGAGGTGACTGAACTCGTAGTGAAATGTAATTTTAATATTTAGCTAAGCAGAAAAGCCTTATTTTAAGTTTGGAGTGGCATAACTTAAATAGCAAACTATTTTGCTGCTACTGTTCCATTCAGGCAAACTTTCAAAGTGTAATCAAACCCATACCCATCATATAGCATGTCTTTTCCCTGTTCTTGCCAGAAATATTTCTATGTAAATCAAAGGTTTTCTTTCTAATCAGAAAGAGAGTGCTATGACTTCCAGAGGGCACCCAGCCAGAAACTTTTCAGTTTTAATCTCAGATCCTATGGGCTATTTTAGCTTGTTTCCCTTCTCTGAAGGGCAGCAATAGCTGCCTACATAACCTCTGATCTCTCAGGATAAGTCCTCGTTCTTGTCTGGAATGTGGAAGGGAGCAGGAAGCCAGCAGAGCCCATCCAGCCCCATACCTGGTCAGCCACTGAGGAGGGAGGAAGAGTTGTTCCGTTGAAGCCCCACTGTGTTGGGTCCTCTGCTCATGAATGCTAGCAGGCAGTACCTGATTCAAATCTGGGTGCCACCTCAGTATTACTGTTTTCTGGACTTGGTTATCTATTTTGTGAATATAAGAGAATTTCTACCTGCATGTCTCCACTGGACCTACCTGCCGTCTAGGTCCTCAGCCACCTTTAGTGTTCTGTTCACTGACAGTAGTGTTCGTCCTCTCCTGAGCCCTGCTAGTTTACTTGGTAGCTATATATAACCATCTGCTGTAGGACCTTACTGACAGTATAGGTTTCTCTGCCTCTGAAAGCCCACACAGGATAGTAAAACAATCCTAACCAGCCCAAAGTCCTGGTCTTAGTCATGTAATGACGTTGCAATACAGCTTTTGACAATGAAACCTATATGCAGGAAACTATTTTGTGTAGCAAGTATTTATCCTGCGTATTGCTTTTAGGTCAGAATTTTACCTTTAAATACTCTGTATGACACATTTGTGTCTGTACAGGTAACATCTGAATTGAAATCTGTAGGGTCACTTCTAGGGCAAGAATGAATCTGCATGAGTAAGGATGACAAATGGCTCAAAATATTCAAGAGGCAAAGCCAGAGGAGGTTAGAAGCAGGGCTGTGCTGTCCTTGCCAGGTACGTCTGTCACCTTCTTTCACCACTTGCAGGAGTTTGTGGCTGGTTCCCAATCCACAGCCCATGTGCTGTGCTTACCTGGTCCCTTCCCAGGAGCTGTGCCCTGTGCAGCACTGCTGATCGTGGCTGTTGCCTCTTACAGTGCCAAAACAGGCTCCACAGGATGTTCATCCATCCATCCATCCATCCTTCCCTCTCTTTCCTCATCTGCTGGCACCCTTGCCTGCAAACCTTTGCCTTTAGCTTTCCCAGCCTCTGTCCCTGGGGCAGCACACAAAGGACAGTGCTCGTTAGAAGGAAAAGAGGAGGCTTGATCTATACACCCATTTTCTAGGTAGAAAAAGCTGGGGAGCATGGAAGACCATAAAATTTTAACTTGATGATGTTGCTTTATTTTTTGTGCACATTAGTTGTAGACACATTGGAATGGATTGTGCCAGCTGTATGGATAGCAAAACTTCAGGTTTCCAGGAAGTTTCCTACTCTTGCTTTAAAATGTCTGACAGTTCTGGGGTTACATTGTTAAAACTGACCACAGAGGAGTGGAATAAATACAAACTCTTGATTTCCACATGGAATATTAAGTAAACTTCTCAATGAACCAAATCAGCAGAACTGACATGTGGTTTGACCTGAATTTTCCTTTGTGGTTTCTTTTGTCTCAGTCTGATTACGCTCCAAACAGTCAGTTCTGGTTTTGCCCTTGCTGGGAATGATTCTCTTGCTTGTCTCCCAAAACTGCTCCTGGGCACACCTACCCCATGCTCCTTTGTTCTGTGTGTTTTTCCATTGTCTCACCACTCAGAAGATGACCAGCCAGTGCTCTTCTGAACATACTGTTCCTATTTCAGCCAGATTTCACCATCTTGTTCCATCCCTTGCTAACCTTTCTCCTCTAGCAATTATGAATGTGAACAGTTAGATTTGGCCTATTGGTATCTCCTTTCAAGACCAGGAACTTTCCCCACATCTCAAGGTATTGCAGCACAAAGTAATTTGGGATTCTCAAGTAGAAAAGATGAAGATAATAGCTTTCCTCACCTGTTGGATATACTGATGCCACACTATCCTACAGTGCTCTCAGCAGCACACTAATTTCCGTCATTTGCAGCTATCAGAAGAGACTAATAATCCCAATTCCCTTTTCAATACCAGTAACTTTCATCTCTCTACTCAGCTTCTCTTCCCCATTTGGCCTTTTTCCTGAGCCACGTTCAAAGAATTTTGATCTTCTTATTAATCTAAATTCTCTCCTTCCTTCAAAACCCCCCCACCATCTTCTACTATTACTAGTTTGCCTCCTTCTGACTTGTACCAGTAGGCTCTTGTGCCTTCCCATCACTTAAGAAACCCCCCTGTGGCATTTGGTCTCGGCTCTCCATCATCACTATTATTGCCCATTGCGCAGATTTCCTGAGCTTGCTCTGTAGCAGGAGCCCCTCTGCACTCTCCTCTGATCAATTGCTCCTTTCATGTTGACAGTCCGACTGCTTCCTGTTGAATCTCAAAAAGCTCCCTTTTCAGCGAGGGAGTCATGAAAGCACCTTTGTTTCATCTTTCTAGATTTTTCACCAAATACAGTTGAAGCAAATTTTAACTTTTATTAATCTTTTGTAGTAGGTAATCAGTAACAGTATGATTAATGCTTTCTGTTCTCTTGATAGTTTTTATGTGTTCTTGAACTTGGTACCACCTTGTGTACTAATTATTGCTTGTTTACTGGTTATGCGGCACCTTCCCCATTAGGATACCTGCTTCCCTTAGTCCATAGTGATTCCCTTTTAGTACCATGACTTCTCTTCCATGGCAGCCCAGAAACGTCCTCAGACTGTCATGTTTGGTCCTAATTCTTTCTCCTCTGCAATCTTGTCAGATGGGACCAAAAGGTATTTCAGTTGGGTGTATTCTGACTGCTTGGACTAAGCTGTGAACAGATTATCTTGTGCCATTCTGTGGATTCACAGATCTTCGATAGAAACTGGGACTGGAAAGGTGTGGAATGTGGCACAGGCTGACATTGCTGAATTGGCTTAGAAAGCTGAGAAGAGGCAGGCTTATTCAGAAATGTGCCAGGAGAAGGGGGATGTGCTGATTTGCATAGTGCTAAAGCTAAGAGCAGGATGTCTTGGGATGCGGCAGGTATGCAAAGAGCTGCCTGGGTCAGACAGCTGAAGGACCTATCTGAAGTGTCAAATAGGCTCAGTGTACTGATTCCAGACTATTTAAAAGAAGGAGAGTTGCAGACAAGCAGGCTTGTTGCATAACTTAAACATGCATCAGAGAATGAACCACTGGATCAGTGCCTTGCCACTGATGGAGCCACAGATGTGGAGCCAGAACCAGTTCACTTTCATGACTTGCCATACCCATGCCACTTCTGCCAGGATCTGGAGTAGGGACAGATGAATTCTCCCACAGTATACTGTAAAAACATCGACAGAGCTGCACAACTTACTGCAATGTTAAAAACCCTACACATCACATCTGGAAAAAATGGGACAGGGTGAATGCAGAACTTCACTCATGGGGGTACTTGCACATGCCCTTCCCCCCAGTGCTTGACTGTTATCCTGTTGTTCTCCATTATGGTAAACTAATACAATGGGAGTGTATTGAAGGTGTCTCTCAAATTAATCCACTACTGGAGAGGCATTCTGGCTGGGAAGCTGAAGGCAGGGAAAATCCATGCATGGAAAAGCAGCATTATTCAAAGGCATGGAGTCCTGGTATCGGCATGCTTGGGCTGTGGCATAACAGCTCTGCTGAGAGGGAGCTAAAAATTGGCAAGACTGGTGTCTGAGGGTGGGGTCAGGCAGGAACCTGAGCAGAAGCAGACAATGTGTAGCACAGACTTGGTGTGTTCTATGTACCACACTCTCTCCCCCTACCTCCTACAGTTATTTAGGTTTGACAAATGCTAATTCTGTAAATTGGTCTTAAAACTGGAGATGTTGCTTCAGGTGCATTGGCACTGGAAAGTCTGAGGAGCTCTTCCATGATTTTCCACACATTGTAAGACTGAGCTGTACCTGCTGGATAGGGCTTTGGTGATCTTTCTCTTTAGTAGGTAAGGACTGTTTGAAGAGGGGGGAGGTCAGGAGAGAGAATTCATAAGAGCTGTACATTGCAGGTACTTCACCAGGAATAGCAGGTCCAGGTTTGCTCTGTGACCTTTCCCTAGCGGGTGGAATTTTTGATGTGCAGTTGCTTCCTGAGTTACGCAGTGAAGGAGTTCATCCCCTTCCTGCACGTGCCCCAGCCTCATCAGCAATTGCTGATAGCTGTAGTTGAGGTTACACTTACGCTCCACTGAATGCATAGTGGAGGAGACTGTAGATGAAGGGCAGAAAAGAGCATCTTTCAGTCAAGCCCCCATTGCCTGTGTGTTCTCAAAACCTACAAAAATTGACCAACTAGAAGTCTAGACCCAAGTGGCAGTGGAGAGTGTAGACAGTCTCTTTCTCTTTACTTATGTCCTTGCAGAACACAGTATCCAAACCTAATCGATGGAAAATCAGGAAACCAGTGCCTTAGCTCTGCATTTCCAGTAAATCCAGATAGATAGAACAGTTGCCTTATTAAAAAAAAAAAGGCGGGGGAGGGAAGGTTCTTGATGTCTGGGATAATTTGATATTAACACATCAATTTTTACATTCCCCTCCTCCCTCCAGCTAGCCCCATTTAACCGGGGCTTATTTGCAGTAACCTCTGTATAGCCTGAGGTCATGCTGCCATCTTGTCATTTTATCCTTAGGAAGAGGACCTGTTAAGAGTTCCTTTTAATTTACATCATTTTCCACCCACAGAGTCATAACATCTACTCGTACACCAGATCCTCACAAATGAGAATAACTTATTCCTTGAAGTAGAACATATTTAAAATGCAATAATCTTTAATAACTCAGGCCCTATATTAGGAATTGCCGTAACAGCTAATGCAGCATATGAAGTCCCATCACCTAGTTTGCTTCTGAAGTTCACCAGTACTACATCCAATAAAAAGATAAAATTTTGTATGAAAAAATGAGACTGATGTCAACCATCATCATAAGGGAAGCCCCTTAATTGGATAAAAAGAAATGCCAATAATAAGGGTTTGTACAGAGTAGAAAAGGAGGTGGAAAAAATAATTCTGAACTCACTTTTACAGTTCAATAAGAAGGATACTTTGCAGGAGAGAAGGCAGGGCTGGCTCGTTCTGAGGAATTCTTTGCTTTGAAAAATATGCACAAACAGTGTTGGACATCACACTGAAGAAGCCCAACGTCAAGTTCTTCTGAAACTTCTGAGTTACAGAGCCAGGCACATCTCCTGTCTCCTTCTGTCTTCCCTTGTCCTCCCATGAATCTGACCCTCCTTTAAAAGTCCATCTAGAACAGCTTCTGGTATAAAAGCCTTGAGCCTTCTCAGGCTCGAAAGGAAATTGCACCCAGGTGCCTGCTTGCCCCGTGTAAGCTCTAGATACTGAGCTGGAATGCAAAAGGCATGAATCTCATCGGTCATGATTCTGCATGGGATGCCACTGTGCCTGTGCTTGAGTCAATGCTGTCCACCCTGGCTAAACGCGTTCAGCACGATTGCTGGACTCAGGCTGTCAAGCAGTGGGACACAAGTTAGGCCCAAAGACATCGTGACATTGTAGACTGCCTGTGGCTTTAGGTTGGAAATAACAATGAAGCAGTTCAGCTCAGCCTAGAACATTAAATACGTTATGAGTCTTCTGGAAAAAAACCAATTTAACAATCAGGCATGTAAGCATTTAAGACAGGAAAAGTACAGTTCACTCTGTTAAGCCTAAATTCAGTGTGGATTGAAAACTGGAAGTTTTAAGCTCCTTTGCAAAACCTGTATGCCCATGCTTTGGGGACATTGGTAGATGATGAAGTCATTTGTTACCCTAGTTATCTCAATGTTCTCAAAAACAGAAGTTCCTTTCAAGCACTTTAGGATGGAAACAGATCTTCACTTGTTAAAAAGTGAGTTGCAGGCACAGAGCCAAAATTTGCCTGTCAAACTTGTATGAGTACTAGATTTTCTTGTATGGATGTAGACTAGGATTTGGCCAATACAGCCTGTCCCAGTCCCAGGTGTTTTAAATGGCAATAACATGTTGTAGCCTGGTTAGCCGTTAGTGCAAGGATTGAGGGTGCCTTGGCAGTAAGGCCAATAAAATGTAGTTGGACTCGGTTCCTAGGCTTATAAAACCAGTCTTGCTGAGGCTTCAGCAGTACTTTCACCGATGTGATTCATGCTGACATAGCCACCTGCAGCTGTAATTACCTGGGTTAAATGTGAGGCTCTCTGGGAACCTCTCTGAGGGCTCTTAGTAGCTCACTAATTTGTGCTACTCTAGGAATTGATTCAAACCTCATTTCCTCTTTCTCTGTGTGCAAGGAGTTAGCCTGCTGACCCGTTTAACCCAGTCACCTCCAGCTGCATGCCTGCGTTGGTTCTGTCCATTCAAGCATGGTGCCAAAGCAAGGCTCCAACATAGAATGGACTTCTTTCGCAAGACACAATAAAAAGCTGCATGAGATGAGATGAGCTCATTTAAGACACAGTTTCGGACATCATCCAAATACAAGATCAGTTCTCTGAGGGAGCATTAGAACTGCAGATACAGCAGGGTGCAGACCTGTACCTGTGCGGCACAACTGACATTGGCACAGCTACATTACTTGTTCATCCACACCTGGAAGGGTCAGCAGAAACTTAAGCACTTCCACAAGGAAAAAAGATTCTCTTCACAACATACCTGTGTGGAAGACTTACAGCTGCTAAAGCAGGGAGCTGCTGAGGCTGGAAGGTAGCTCTCTCACCTGGCTGCTTGGAGGGCTGTGGCTCGGCTATAGTCAGAAGCACGCAGACCATATGGTGCCCAGATGATGTATAACAGCATTTATTTGGTGGCCTAGATATCTGATGTTCCACTGGCTGGACAAAGAAACAATTGCCCTCTAGACAACAGTTATTGACAGGTGCCAACACTTGCATTTGCTGTTTTGTGATACCATCCCCATGTAACACAGCCAGGAGCTGTGTGCAGTGTAGTTGCAGGCAGTGTCACAGAGTGGTAATTAGCAACTTGATGACAACATAAGCCGAAATGCAAGATAAAGTACAACATGTAGTTAGCAAACAAGGCACAATTGTCTCCTTTTGTCATTAGGCTGTGGGATAAGAAAGGATGAGGCAGCCTTGGAATATTCTGGTTGCCACTTGTTATCTAGAACACTGCTAACAGAAAGCTCCTAAATCAGCCTAGCCAAAGCAAGAGGTGGAAATGATGTTCTGATGAATTAGAGAGGGCACAGTGGAAGCTGTTCAAACATAGCTTTTGTCACCTCTACTAAAAAAGTGCTTATTACTTTAGTTATGGAAATGCCTTAAGACATTTTCAACCCTCCCTCCCTCTGTTTTGCTAGACACTGTACAAACACAGAGGGAGACCTACTCACCTGTCTGGAGCTCTGGGAGCATTGTCACGGAAGCTGCTCTTCAGCCAGATTTTTTTCAGTGTAGTAAGAGGAAATACACAGCCTAATAGCAAAATATCTACTAAAGTCAACACAGGAGTCTGTCTGTCTCTCTCGCAGTAAAGGCATAGAGTATTTCTGGAGTCCAAACTACTTTTGATTATGGATTACAGGACAGAGTGGCTTTGCCTGAAGTTTCTATCTTAACTAGCTCCTGTTTATTACTTGGCTTCAGTAACAGTGTATTGTATAAGAGTATATAAACCAAGATTGGACTGTGCAAAGGGCCCCAATTTATTTAATCAATATGTCTCATGGTGTCTGGATGATTACATACAGAATGCCAGTGGCAAAAAAGCAATAAAAACAAGGAGACACTAAAAGTATTGTTCAGATAGCTGTGTAATAATCTTAAGCAATTTAATTTTGTGTTGAAAGTTAATTACTTACTTTAGGGAAAGACCAATTTAATGTCTTCAGTCAGTTAAGTGGCTAAGATTCATTAAAAGGAACCCATATTACAAATACCTTCATGCCACATTATTGCTTTTATTTCCCGGGATAAAATTTCTTGCCCCCCACCCCCAACCAACTTCTGATCTAAACAGATCTTATGCAGTCCTTTTCCCCATAGCTTCTGGGAACAAAAGCTTGAAACAAACCTTTGTGGAGTGTGTAAGAACATGCCCAGATATCACAGGTGTCTGACATCAGCCACATATAGCAGAGAAATGCAAGGAGATTCTACAAACAAAATTTTTAACTGCCACAGAGATAAAATGGGGCAAACTGTATAGCAAAGTCATTAATGTAATATTGTTTAGAGTCAGAAACTCAAGCAAACTGTACCTTAAGAAAAACTTAAAAAAAAAAACCCTAAATTCATCAGAGTAAGGAAATGAGCCAGAATTACGTATCAGTATGTAAAGATAAGTATTGGAAACTTGCATAATGTTGCTGAAACGGCCTTTTTAGGTGAGCCTCACTGAATTCAGTACAATTTCCCTGTAGAAGAAAAGCCTGTGAATAGGCTTAAGTGAGGTATGGAGGGATTGGAAGGAGAAGAAATAACTAAATTAAACACACCCTAACCTGTTCATAACAGCGTCTCCCAAATGCCTTCCTTGCTTTTATAGTCACTTTAAAAACCACCAGTAGGTAACAAAAACATTCCTGCAAAGGGTGTGTGCAAGCAGTAAATCTGTCATAGGTAAGAATAATCCAGAATCAGTCACATAGGTGTAAAGTACCCTTCCAGTCTGGAAAGTGGCTGTGAAAATAAGCAGCCAGCTCCCCTTTGTTTGACATTTGCTCTTTCTTAGCAATACTTGAGATCAGTGGTGGAACAGGCATAATTACCTGCCCTGAAAACCTGGCGTAGGGTAAGACCTTCCAGGCATCACTAGTAAGAACATCAGCCAAAACAGTCTCCTGTCCTCAGATGACACTGTGTCATAGTTGCCACTATTGCTGTGCATCCAGAGCTGTGCACAGCTCTGAATCTGTTTTGCACTTTCAGTAAAGAGCCTGAAATGTCTGAGGTACTGACATCCCACTTAGATACTGCCAGCACTTTCAAAGCTGCCACTGAATTACTCCTTAATTCTGGAGGCGCTTGAATTTTTACTCATCCAAATTCGGGAAGCCTGCCTTACAGCTTATTAGCTGCTTTGAATCTTATCTCAAGGTGAGGCCCAAGGTGTGGTACACAAAGTAGGGAAGGGAATGCCTTTCTTGCTTGGGGGCTACAACCCTTAAGCATGTGTAAAGCTTGTAACAGAAGGGGCAGATGCAGGCCCCTGACATGTGGAAGGCATTTAAGTGCTTGCATGAAGGAGAGGAAGCGGGGAGAGAGAGAGGGTGAAATATCAAATACGAAACAGAACCCTGGAAGAGCTGCTGTGGGTTGCCAAAGTAAGGAGCTGCCTAAAGAGTTGTTCAGGCGTTGGGTGTCCAGCCTCTGGAGAAGACTGACTACTGGGATCTCAACTAGAGAGTCACCTTTCTGATCAGTTACATCAGGAAACACTTCAGTGCCTCAGCCCCTATCTTGTCTTCTCTTTCTGCTGTTTTAATCTTCATTAGTTTAGATGCGGCTCAGTTACCCGAATTCTGTGTCCAGAGCTTGGGGCAGGAAACTTCAGGGGCAGCAGGCTGCATGCACTGCAACAGGAGCAGAGTAAAACAAGTACTGCCAACAAGCCTCACCACTGTCTTCTGATTACTGTCACAAGCCCCACCGCAGTTTGCCTCCAAATTCTGCTGTAGCTGCTACGAGGTGGGGTTTCTGTTAATCCTGCAGTTATAAACAGCACTTCATGGCAACAGTATATCCTCCTCTTTGGGGGTTCAAGTAGCCCATAGTCATTTTCCAGTCAGTAAATCAAGAGTTCTGTGTTTTTGCAGTGTACTCCTTACTCATCCTTTTGTACAAGTTTGATGAATCCTCCTTCCTCTTAGGTTTGCATGTGGTAGGACATCCCCAAATACAGCTGTAACAGTGTGGCCATTTTCCGCCTCACCTAGGCAAAGCAGCCATGGAATAGATGGATGTGCTAAAAAGCACCAGTAACAAACACCAGCAAGGCAGATGCGGTTTGCATACCTACACATGTTACGGCAGAGAAACTAGTTTTTGTTAGTTAAATTCTTAGATTATGTTCAGTTAGTTACAAAAAAAAAAGTCAAACAATGTCTGAAAGAAATGTTGTCTTCTGACAACTGAAAACTGCATAATTGAAAATTCTCAGAGGAGGGAGGTAGGCAAAGAAGTGTTTAGATCATGGCCAAGTTCGCCTGTTTGCCAAGGGGATAGCAGTAACAGTATTACAACTTGAGTTTTGGTACAACATGTATCTCAGGTTCTAATGAACATAAAATACCTTATCCCCTAAATCAGTAAAAGAAACAGGCAAGTACTGACTATGAGCAATTTTGTTCCATTTAATTTTCTTCAAAAAATGTATCACAAAGTTCAAGAGCTTATCTTGCTAACTCCCCTTTTAACTGACTCCAGCCCTATAGCTTTGAAGCTGCTAGGGCTGCGGGGCATAAAGCTGAGCAAATTTCTCAAGGAAATCTTGTGTATGTGTGTGTGGGGGGCTGGCAGCGTGCAATGACTGTAGTTTCACTGTAACTTTTTGCAACGATTTCCAATGTCACGGTGACCTGCAGTTATTTGGAAAGGAAGTTTCCAGCTGCAAGTATCTTTAATTTGCAACTCTTTATCTATTCACTGAAAGAAGCCTGCTGGGACTGGTATGCATTCCCATTAAAGCTGTGTGAATGCTTTTTATATTTTTAAATACTCAGTTTACATTACACTTCCGATCTTGTGATGATTACATAGAAATTCTAGTTAGGTTTGCCTTTCACAGCTAATAAGCGCTACTAACATAATTTTTATACTTAAGCAGTGGGCTGCATAGAGTGGAACTACAGATGAGTCAGCAGTTAGCTATGGTTATTTCAATAGCAATATAAAACATGCCTGCCGCTAGGAAACAGTCCACAAAGGTCATGCCAAGTGCCTAGTATTTAGATGCCACCCTGGTGACAGGAATTCTCTTAAGGCTCTCACGTTTTTTAGACCAAGCAGCATTCTATTTGACATTTGGATGTTGTCGTATTACATACCCGCTATGCGGTATCTGGGTGACAGGGAAGAATGCTTGACATCATTTGTACTATTCACACTGAGGCATGCTTTCCAGATTGACAGATGTTGCTCTCTCCCCATCTAGGGAAGTTAGGCATTAAAATTAGTAACTATTAAAACAAGCATACTGAGTAAGGATCTGCTGAATCTCATCAACAAGAAATACTGAAGAGGAGGTAAGGAGTCACCACTGCTCTTGCTGTAGGAGTTAGGGCTGTCCTCACAAACAGCGACAGCACAGCTTACAAAATTCCTGCCGCCAGCACAGAGATAGCTGAGCTGGTCCAGGATAATCAGCTGCTGAGCCACAGCAGTTTGCAGCGCACAATGTTGAAGCAGAGTAAGGGCAGTGACAACTTTTACAAGTTATTACCTACACCGATGGGGAGTGAAGGGGGGATGTTAGGGCAGATGCAGGATGTGCGAGACAGTCCCCTGGTGAGGCACTGCTTCTCACAAACAGCCAGGCAGAGGAAAATGTTTACAAACAGTCCTGGAGAGGAAACAGTTTATAAGCTAAAACTCATTTAGGGTTCAGCTCTGTTGCCTCTGCAATCACAGGAAACAAGCATATTAGCTCCACCTGTGAATCATAGCTTTTGGGAACTTCACCCTGAAGAGCAGGAAAGAGTCTTTCTTCAGGTAGAATTGATCTCTTTAATCCCTTCAGCTGGGATAATTGCCTAAGCTCCTTCATTTGCCAAAAAAGGAGAAAAAAAAGCAGCACAATAAGAAACACAGCTGCTTCTGATAGTTCCACCCTCTTATTCAATTGTTCAGTTGTTAAACACTCAGCCTGAATGTTGCAGACCTACTTTTAATTCTGTCTTCTAGCTGAGAGGATTCAAGGCCACATTGTTCCAGCCCTCCACTCAAGTGACCTAGCTATAAAACAGCTGAATTAATAAAAAAATTAAAGAAAAAAAAAAAAGGAGAAAGACATCCCACCATAAATGCTTTCGTGTTCTGCTGGCCCACTTCAGTGAGAACACCTGGCGATTCCCTGTGACTCTTACTGAGACTGATTTTGCCAGGACTGAGAACTGCCATTATTCCATACGACCAGTGTTACTGGTTCTAGGCAGACACAGACTTTAAGGTACCTTCTGCATCAGAGGTGAGCAGGGTTTAAAATTTCTTTGCAAGAGAAATCCCAAGCCTCTGAATTGCCCACTAAAAGTCTGTTTTTATTAGGCTCTCTGACATGTTTGTATCGGAGCTTTAAATGCCATTACACTTGAGAGGCTAAAACAGATTCTCCCAAAGGCAAGGCTAAGAACAATGGCATTAATGAATTACAGTTTGTCATTACAAGACCAAACGGCTATACAGCAACACAGCCCTGGCCCATAAGCAAGAACTGGGGCTTAACAATTGGTATTTATTGCTATAGATAAATGCCAGCTGCCTCACTCTGAGCCTCAACAATTTAGTTATACCACAGGTTTTAGTCTTTCATATGTAAACAAAGTTATGCAAACATGTAAATTTGAATTCGGGGTAGTTTTTCAAAGCTAATCTTACAAAACAAGAGTGCTTACTGGGATCAGAGAAAGGCGGGAGCAGTGTACCTGGGCTGACTTAAAAACGCAGCCTTAAGTCCTTTTGAAAACCAGTCTTTCTCAAATATACACCACGTGTGTTTGTATAAACGATTGTAACAACGGCTTGCTTTTGTAACAAAAGAATTTGATTAAAGAGACAAAATTCAGTATATACAAAAGCTGCAATTTGAAAAAATCGCGACAGCATTAGTCCTTGTTGTGGTAGGAGCAGAGCTGCTGTGGGAACTGACCGTATTTTCATTTGTATGCTGCACCAAATGAGGTCTTCAGGACTCAAAAAAACCAAGAAACTGTGTCGTGAGCATTTG
This sequence comes from Syrrhaptes paradoxus, assembly GCA_013400615.1. Lineage (NCBI taxonomy): Eukaryota > Metazoa > Chordata > Aves > Pterocliformes > Pteroclidae > Syrrhaptes > Syrrhaptes paradoxus. The sequence continues at coordinate 193,671 of VZTO01012270.1, forward strand.
CCCTTCAGCGAAGTTAGTGCTAGGAGCTGTAATGCCACCTACTGATGTCTCTGGATAGTGGCCTCGAGTTCCCAGCCCCGCTCCCTGCGAGGAAAGCCAGGCGGCCGCCGCAGACATTCCTGCGGTGCCGGGGGAAGGAGGGAGGCTGTCCTCAGCTGGTGGGCTGCTGAGGACCTGGCCGACTTCGCCTCCTTCAGACACGGCACAACTGGTTTCACTGATAGTTTTACAAAAGTTCTTTTCCAAGTTTGTTATCTCTACCCCCTCTCAATGTAAATATTTTCAGCAAAGAAGCAGCAACTGAGAGAAAACTTATTTTTGAAGAATTTGGATTCCTTCTTCTGTTTTCTTTTGAAAGTGTTTTGAACCCTTTCCCCCCTCAGTTTTTCAGCATCTTTCATGCTTTTGTTACAGTCTTCCTGTTAGCATCCTGTGGTCTTTTATGTGTCGGGACAGCCCCCATTCTTTCACAAACCTAACTGGGACTGAGGTAGAGCAGAAGCTTCAGAGCTTTTTCTTACAGGTACCAGTGAATGATTTTTATGGCATTGTTCTTCTCAAAAGATGACAGATCTAGCAGAGTGTTCATGAAAGAACAGGGTATTTCTAAAACAAATAATCAGTGCCCTCTAACAAAATTTATCAGAAGTTCAGTTTGCAATAGCAGCCTACCAAGAAACAGCAAAACGTTCTAGGCCAAATGAGATTTCTTAATTTTGTAACCTAAGTTCTTAAGGGATAACAATGTAATTCCTAGAAGTAACAGAACCAACTCTGATCACCCTTTCTCTCAAGACCAAAAAGACAGAACCACAAGTATTCAGATTATGGCAAATCTACTCCAGCATACTGTAGCAAATCTGCTATGTATTCCATACCACAAGAACTAGAGGATATAATTATGAGAAATGGAACCAAAAGGAATGCCTCCTTCTCACACACCCAAAGCACCACTCTCAGCAGAAGCTCTTAAAAATCTATTCTATATTGTTTCATTTGGAAAGCAAGAAATAACATTTTCAGAAAACAATCAGGACAGAGACAGCACACCTTCCTTCTTCATCCTATTCTCACTGTGCTTTGAAAAAAGATTGGAGGAGGAGGAAAGAAAGGAAAAATAAATGGTTGCAATTAAGTCTCAGTCCTAGTGTCAGTTCTACAGACCTGGTAAGAGGCATCACTCAACCATTCTTCTCATACGTGGGATTTTTTTAAAGAAAATACTAGGATTTACCACACAGGTTTTTTAAAAGCAATATTAATATTATACTCAGTGTCGAGAAATGGAGGCGTTAAGGCGCTAAAATACTCCCTCAATTACATCGATAAGATTTAATATTTTTAATGTGCAAGTCTAGGACAGAAATCATTAATTTACAGTTCACTAAAATTTGAAGGATGGGAGCTTCTTAATTGTATATACTCACAGTAGTAAGTGTTCAGTCGCTGAAATACAAAAATCAGTATGCTTAAGTGACTTATGCTTCATTTTTAAGGCAAAAAGTTAACAGCAAAACTGCATACAGTTGCAAAAAGATTTACAGATATGATTAGATAAACAGTGCACTTCTACCACGGAAATTTTAATGACATACTTAATATAGCAGAGTTTTATTTGAAAAGTTAACTATTAAAAATGTAAAAATCTAGCTAGGATGAGTAGCACTGACCTTTTTACCTGGGTGTCCACACTCATGGATCTTTGTCCCTAGACCTCTATCCCTGTAAGCCATCCTCTCTCCCTGCTCATTTCCAGTCTTATTACACAGATGCAGGTGTGCCTGAGCAGCCCCAGAGTCCACAGGGGAAAAAGCTGGAATGTTAAAAATGTATGCAAAAGGTCCCAGCAAGAAAAAAAGAAAAAACAGATCCTGAGAAATAAAATTACTGGGGGGAAAAAAAAACCAAACCTATCTGCAGGTATCAGGAGCTTTGTTCAGTCATCCTTGTCTTTTGCTCCGTGTTTCAGGATGCGCGTGAATTCAATGTAGTTGAAATTCCCCTTTTTGTCGATGGGTGCCTCTCTGTACAGCTCATCTACCTCTTCATCTGTGAACCTGTCTCCCATTGTTGTCAGCAGCTCTCGCAGGTAGTCTTCTTGGATGAACCCTGCAATGACATGTACAGAGAGAAACACAAAAGGGAAGCCATTTCCTAGACAGCCATTCCAACAGACATGCAATTAACTACTACAGCATGTCCTATATGCATTTGCACCAAGAGTCCAAAATACTTTATTAATTGAATTCTAAAAAAATTCCTTGAATGCAAAGGGGAAGAGAGGGAAGTTTGATGCATTTCATACAGATTTCTGAAAAGAGGGCCTGATGTACTGTGATCTAATAATACCTATTTCCATCTACTGATCTTCAGCAGCTCAAAGTGGAAAAACAAGTTGCTGTCACTGCTAGTCTTCATTACACAAGTTGTTCTCTTAATTGAATCACATTTTTCTTGACTTAATTACATATATTTTCATGTTTTTTATAAACTAGTTTCCTCTAGGGACTAAGTAACCACTGGTTGGCTCTTCACTTCTGCACAATGCTGTTGCTGGAGGCAGTTTACGTGGATGCAGTGAACTGCCGGCAAGCATCCAGGGAGAGAGCTTATAACAGAAAAGACTTTCAGGCAGGACTGAGCAAGTCAATTCAGGAGGGAGAAAGAATGTTTACGTGGAGAGGTAGAGGCGGAGAAGCTAATAAAAAAAAAGGCAGGATATATTATTTATTTTATGCTAAAATTTTAGCAGAAGATTTTGGAGGAAAGTAACAAAGATATAAAAATGAGTGGTTGCTAAATATGTTCTGTTAATTCCATTTCAGTACATGGACAGAACCACCAGTTGCTAAATAATTCCAGGAAAGTTTAGAGATTAAAAAAGGAATGCACATAACAAATGGTAAACATAAGAATGCAGAAACTGCTTAATGTTGAAATAAGACCTAACACGCCTTTAAAGGCATAATAGTTACTTCATTTGAGAAAGAAATTAGTTATTGAACTTTAGTTGGAGAAATCTCAATAACAGAACAGAGGAGGTAGAAGTATATTAAAAAAAAAAATATATGTAAGCTGCAGAACAGCTGGAAATCATAAGTAGACACCCACATCAACTGATGTAGATTCAATTAGAATGTGATTTAAAAAAAAATTCAGCTTTGGAAAGAGTTGAATAACTTAAGCAAACAGTTAATTAGAGAGACAAAACCAAACAGGTAATCAGGAGACCAAAAGGCAGTCAATGAGCATGAAAAATTATTGTTGGTGTATGCTGTGGGGAAGGGGAAAAAAACATGTTAAAACATATGCTAATTAAAACGGCATCATATGCCAGTGTAAAGAAGCCCTTGATTACCGACTCCAAATGAAGAATGCTAACAGCAACGTTCTGCTTGAAAAACAGGGAGAATGTCCAGTTAGCCAGGCCCATCTTAATCCTGTCAAATTTTGGAATTGTCTCATTGCAGCTGTGTGTAAAGGAGGGGAAAAACCAGCTAAACAGATTAGGCTCTCTATTCCTGCAGTCCTACAGAGAGTGATGAGAGATGACATAAGGAATAGTATTCAAAGAATGCAAGGCCTTTGGCACTGCAAGTTTAGCCTCAAGCACTGAATAGCTTCTGTCTGAACACCTAGGTGTTTAAACACTGAGCTAAATCGCCAGACGAGGAATACACTAAAAGTTTCAGCAGCACAGAATTGTAAAGCAAACTGTATTCCCACTCTCCATCATGCACAGCTTCACTGTAGATGGGGAAGAACAAATTAATGAAGCAAAATTTAAGGTTCAGCCTTTGGCAGCCTGTGGCAGACAGCACAGAACAGATGACAATGCAGGATCAAAGAGGAGACAAAAGACATACCACATGCAGACAGATATAACTTTTATACTAATTTCATAGTACTACATATGTCAGTAATGCTAAAGCAATATACCCAACTAGATTAGCAACACAGGAAATGTAAAAAACAAGCACAACTACCTTATCCTCATCAAGATCATCTGATTTGTATTATTCTCTTTCAAAATAACTACACCGATGTAGAGTTAGAAAATCAGGCCCATAACACACATGCATGGGGAGATTATTAAGTGGGGGAAAAAAAAAGAAAAATATTTGACATAGCTGGAAATGCTTTTGTTCATTTTTTAAAAGGAACAAACTGATCAGAAGCCAAATCTGAGAATAAAATTAACAAAAGGCAAAGATAACATGGGTTCTACAAATACATTACACAGTATTTTGAAGATTGCATTTTGACTATTATGAATTAAAAATCAATAAAACTGCATAACTATCTAACATGTTTCCTAGTTAAAATCTGAGGATGGCATAAGACACAAAAGAAACTGTGGAACCATTACCCTCAAATCATCCTAGGACTAGACTAAAACATTTACCACCCAGAGTTGAAAGATAATAAAAATCAATCTTATCAGTACATGGGGGCCTGAACTGGTAACTTATTATTTACATAGATGTAGACGCTACTGTTCAAAAGAACTGGTAGCACAATCGTTTTCTTTATATCCTAATTCACAGGCTCTTGTTTTGAAGGATACAAAAAAAGCCTGTAGCATAGTGAGTCAGACTACCTGTGGGGAGAAAATAATTAACCTAATAACAAAACTTCCTTCTCTAGGAGATGGTAAAGAGATTTCCCTTGAGAGGGAGGAAGTCAATTAACATTTGAAAAGACCTTACCAACAGAAAGCCTGTTTACATACACCTCAGCAGGAAGGGGATGCTCTTTGAAAAGGTAAAAGGTGCTAAAAATACACAGACCAAAAATACCGGTTTGAAATGGAATAGTATCTTTTGAAAGGTTCAGAGCACATATCCACAGGTTAGAATGAAATATTGCTGTGGACAGTTGTGAAGAAAGTTATAGGTGCCATGACATCTCTAGTACAGAGGCTACATAATTTCAGCACATAATATTAAGACGTGTTCACAACATGTTCAAGCACTGATCTTCTGTAATTCCTCAGAATCACCCTAAGGAGTCATCCCCCGTTGTTACATGCTTCTCTGGAATCTCAGCCTACATGAATAAATAAATAAATGCATGAACTCTAACCTCAAGATTACAGGCGCAACCTTGAAAGTCTGATATAGTAAAACTGCACTCTGCATTCTCCTCCTTCCCCGCACCTTGCTATGCAAGTCATTCCAATCTGTCATTTCTGCCTCCTAGACCCCACCCTGTTTTTATCTTTAGATCATTGAGGCTACAGCCCTCCCTCAGCCTGAAAGCAAACTGAGCTGTGGGTGAGAGCATGACACATGGCATTTGTCAGAGACATACACTAGGCAAGGTAAGAGTTCAAAAGAGTTTACATAGTCTGGGCAGCCTGTCCTGAAATATTAAATACATCAAAGAATTCAGATTAATCTAATTTCACACTTGTCACCTTTTCAATGCCATAGAAAATCACACATTACCATTTTGAATTCCTCATTTCTTAGAGCAAATTCATCTTATTTTGCAAGTTGAGTAACACACATAGTTAAAACACTCTTTTTCAAAGCCAGAAGAGCATTACTACTTGTCCTCGTACTCACACAGAACAGCCATAGTTTTTACTCTCAGAAATAAATTCTCATTACTTGGCAGAATATGCCATCTAGAAGGATTAGTGTCATACTTCATTTATAAAGGTGAAAAAAATCAGCATAGTATTTAGAAACCCAAATAACATAAAAATACACCCCTCTGCCCTTGCCAAGTGGCCGAGTTTCATTCACATACCTGTTGCTTCTTCATCAAAGCAAGCAAAAGCATTCCTGATCACATCTTCCGGATCGGTGCCATTTAACTTCTCACCAAACATCGTGAGGAACATTGTGAAGTTTATGGGGCCTGGAGCCTCATTCATCATGGCATCTAGGTATTCATCCGTTGGATTCTTTCCTACAGTAAACATATATATAGCTTAAAAAAACCTCAAGAAAAGATCAGATATGTGAGCAAAACTGTTAACTTATATAGGTGACATTTTTCAGAAAACATCATCACTTCTATTCACAGCTGAGAGTCATGATAACAGATCCCAGAGCCCAGTGCAACAGCCTATCAAATGTTTTATGATTCTATTTATACATGAGAGATTTATTAGTTAGATAAGTGGCAGAACTCCCCTCCCCTCTCTCAAGACGTTACCAAGGGAGGCGAGCATATCGTGCAAGTCCTCTTTGTCAATGAAGCCATCCCTGTTCTGGTCAATCATGTTGAAGGCCTCCTTGAATTCTTGGATCTGTGACTGATCAAACATTGCAAATACATTGGAAGTGGCACGCTGAGGGCGCTTCTTGGTGGTCTTCGTCTTTGCCTTTTTGCTAGACATGTTGATTTTTGGACACTAGGGAGAGAAGTAAACACAGTAAA
>VZTO01012270.1:200441-220611 GCA_013400615.1 Syrrhaptes paradoxus
GCATTCTCCTCCTTCCCCGCACCTTGCTATGCAAGTCATTCCAATCTGTCATTTCTGCCTCCTAGACCCCACCCTGTTTTTATCTTTAGATCATTGAGGCTACAGCCCTTCCTCAGCCTGAAAGCAAACTGAGCTGTGGGTGAGAGCATGACACATGGCATTTGTCAGAGACATACAATAGGCAAGGTAAGAGTTCAAAAGAGTTTACATAGTCTGGGCAGCCTGTCCTGAAATATTAAATACATCAAAGAATTCAGATTAATCTAATTTCACACTTGTCACCTTTTCAATGCCATAGAAAATCACACATTACCATTTTGAATTCCTCATTTCTTAGAGCAAATTCATCTTATTTTGCAAGTTGAGTAACACACATAGTTAAAACACTCTTTTTCAAAGCCAGAAGAGCATTACTACTTGTCCTCGTACTCACACAGAACAGCCATAGTTTTTACTCTCAGAAATAAATTCTCATTACTTGGCAGAATATGCCATCTAGAAGGATTAGTGTCATACTTCATTTATAAAGGTGAAAAAATCAGCATAGTATTTAGAAACCCAAATAACATAAAAATACACCCCTCTGCCCTTGCCAAGTGGCTGAGTTTCATTCACATACCTGTTGCTTCTTCATCAAAGCAAGCAAAAGCATTCCTGATCACATCTTCCGGATCGGTGCCATTTAACTTCTCACCAAACATCGTGAGGAACATTGTGAAGTTTATGGGGCCTGGAGCCTCATTCATCATGGCATCTAGGTATTCATCCGTTGGATTCTTTCCTACAGTAAACATATATATAGCTTAAAAAAACCTCAAGAAAAGATCAGATATGTGAGCAAAACTGTTAACTTATATAGGTGACATTTTTCAGAAAACATCATCACTTCTATTCACAGCTGAGAGTCATGATAACAGATCCCAGAGCCCAGTGCAACAGCCTATCAAATGTTTTATGATTCTATTTATACATGAGAGATTTATTAGTTAGATAAGTGGCAGAACTCCCCTCCCCTCTCTCAAGACGTTACCAAGGGAGGCGAGCATATCGTGCAAGTCCTCTTTGTCAATGAAGCCATCCCTGTTCTGGTCAATCATGTTGAAGGCCTCCTTGAATTCTTGGATCTGTGACTGATCAAACATTGCAAATACATTGGAAGTGGCACGCTGAGGGCGCTTCTTGGTGGTCTTCGTCTTTGCCTTTTTGCTAGACATGTTGATTTTTGGACACTAGGGAGAGAAGTAAACACAGTAAATACAGTAAAATCAGACTTGGGACTTAAAAAACCCCTGTACTAAGGTTTGATGTTGAAGTTCACCGATAGAAAACACCTCTAACACACTTCCATTTCCTCTCATCAGAACATCTTGATCCCTTATCAAGAAGGGAAGAAAAGAAGTAGGAAATACGAACAAATGAAAGACAGACTCCTAACTAAAAAAAAGTCACTAAAAGCAGATGTAAGTTAAACTTGAATTTCAGTCTTCAAAGGGACAGCTTTTGTCTGGGACCCCTTCTTGATGCACACATCTGCAAGAAATGAACTCAGACTGGTCTCAAGTTTAAAAGAGCAAAGTGAGGTTTTGAGAGCTGTCATTAAGCCTGTGAAAGAACTCTGTATGGATATAGATATACGGCAACTGTGTGCAATATTAGGTAGCAGGGGAAGGAAACACAACTCGGTTCACCTGAACAGGACGCCTGACAGCAGTAAGTAGTTGCTGTTTTGTATAGCGATAGGTCTCTGTCCTTGCCTTGCCTTCCATTATCTATAACAACTGGAAATTAAGAAAACTGCAAACTATATTTCTGCTCATACCGGTAAGTGTTGCCTTTTACCCATTTAATTTTACCTGAATATACTACAGGTCTGGCATGCCTGAAAGCTCTTTTAAGCAAAAGGGGAAAGCAATCAACTCCTACTGCTTTTGCTCATCTACCCAGAAAAGGTCTTTTCACCTGTAACACTCAGGATAACCGATTTCATCACTCCTACTGTCAATTTACCTGTCGCTAAGCCTGCTGAGGTTTCCACTGTATGGTGCTGCAGTGCAATGAACCGAAGGAGGCTGCATTTGTCCTTTAGGTTGGCTGGGAGGGATGGATAAGGGAATCCCACACGCAGCCCCTTTCTGCTGTAACCACAGAAGGCCATGAGCAGAAAACAGCAGCCTGGCAGCCAGCCCCTGCCCCAGCCTTGGGCGTGTGGGAGAACCGAGCTCAGAGAAAACGCTCCAGCGAGCACAGCACTGAGGAAACTGTTGTTGTTATTTAATTTTTTTTTTTTTTTTTGGCCCCGGAGGAAAGCTGATCGCTCTTCCAAAGCCGCATCCCACTTCAAGGACACCCAGAACCGAAACGCTCTTGCCCTCCCCATGAACAGACGACGCCACCGGTGATGGCGGCGGGTGGGGGCCCTCCTTGGCCCCACCAGCCACGGCGCGGGGGGAGCACCCGGCGCCATGGCTTCTCCTCAGCAGCAGCTGCCCCAACGGCTGCCGCCAACGGTTCGAACGCGTCTCCCAGCGGTCACTCTCTCCACAGCCCGTTCCCGCCCCTAAACACCTCCCCACCCGCGGTACCCGGACCCTCCTAACCTCACCCCAGCGATCGCTCCAGGGACCCGGTACGAGACGGACGCGGAAGGGAGGAAGCGGCAGCAGCAGCCCCGGTGCTTCCCGGAGAAACCATTGGCGGGGAAGGGGGGGGCAAGCAGTGGGCAGACAGCGGGTTGGCGGCGGGGGAGGCAGCGGAGGACAGCGAAACGGCAGCGAAGCCTTTTGCCCTAATGATCGCAGCTCCCTCCTCCTCCTCAGGGCGGCTGGTTCGGGGGCTGTCCATCGCAAGCGCGTCTTTGCCCCCCCGCTCCGGCAGCGTTGGCGCAGCCCGCGGGAAGTCGCCGCCGGCGGCGCTGGGCCCTGGGGGTGCCGGGCAGCGGGAAGAGAGGGTCCTTCGGGTCAGCGAGTTCTTCCTTCCCTGCGCTTGGGTTTTTATGTGTGGCATTGGAGACGGAGCTTCGGTCCATGTTCCTGAAGCCTCTGCAGGCGATCGCGGAGGTAACAGGTTCATGGTGTTGTAGCGGTGATGTGAATGGAGCCTGGCCGTTTGGTAACGTGCTGCCTGCAGGAGCAAGTGTGAGTGTTACCCTGGTACTCAGCCTTCCTCCGGGCCCTTAAGGGATCGGAAAAATTCTCGTTTGCATCTTGAAGCTTGTTCATGAGCACTCCCGCATGAACAACAGTTGATTTCCAACAGCCATACACTGTAAGAGCCCTTGGAGGATTTATTCTTGCTTGTGTTTGCTTCGTGAAAGCAGTGCCAAGGATACCACTGTTTTCTATTATTATTATTATTATTGCTTTCTTTGTTTACTAATGTAGGCCCTTAAAGAAGCTGAGGTAAGAGCTCTTTTCAGTGCTCCCCTGGGGCTGGGGTCTGGCTTCCGAGGCAGCTCATCCACAGCCCGTGCCAACCGCTTCTGCGTTGGTGAAGTTTTTCTGAATGGAATCTTATTCACATTTTACATATTGAAGTCCCGTATAAGCCACTTGTGTTTCAATAAGCTGTTGTTTAGTACACAAAAAGATTCTGAAATGTTGTCAGATGGGAAAGCTGCCCTGTCAGCTCATCATTCTTTCGACTCCTTTCCTGGCTGCTGTCGGTTTCCTTGGTGTACAGTCAGTACCCTGGCAAACAGCAACCCTTAAGAATGAAAAGGAAAAACAGATGAACAGGTTTTTGTTGACATTACCAATTATATTTACAAATGTAAATGAAATATATTTAGGCACTGGACATACTGAAGTTAATATATACTCTAGAAGTTGCGGTCCCAAATTTGAAGGAGACATTTTAATTGGTAAAAGACTCACCTTTCTGTCCCTGCCCTCCCCTCAAACCAGAAGAGTTACTTCATGAGGTCTGAGAACGTGGCCTAATTAGCTTATAAGAATACTTTCCCAATTAATTTTAATATCACTCTTCTAAAATTTGCCTCGAAATGTTAGGGGAAAAATATTAAACTTTAATGAACTGAGAGCATGCTCATGGAAAAAGTATTGGGGAAAAATCCTCTGTACTTATTAGACGTGGCGTTCAGTTCCAGGATAATTATATGCAAAGTGTGAGTGGGCAGAAAAGCCATAGAAACATCAAGATAGTAATAGAGTTATTAAAATATTCTGATAATCTTCAACAGCTGAATTGTGTGTTGAAATTTAGTTATGAAAATAGCTATTTGATATCTTAAATCCTTTCATCAGTCCTTATAAATTAAACCTGTGCTGCAAGCATCCTACTCTATACTATATTGTTTTTTATGCTATTAAAAAGGTGTTATATGAAACCTGTCACTGTGTATGTTTTTCCCACTGTTTAGCTTTCAAAGTTGTGAGAATAGGTACGGTAATATTACTCACCCAGTATGAGGTCGGTTCTTAGTGACAAAATTATCTGTCTGTGTCTCTCTCTTTCTTAAAGCTTTTGTCTCTAATTTGTTGCATCATAATGGAATGAGAGCAGTTGTTAAATGTGACCATTTTCTCTGTGATGGCAGTCTAGAGAACGCTTTTACACATGGTTCAATATAATTTGATTCTGGCATTCATCATACCACCAAAGAAATTTGAATGGGGAAAAAGGGATTTGTCTCACCTCTTATAATATTTGGAGAATATTTTTTTACTCATTGACAGAAATCTTTAAAAAAAAAAAAAAAAAGGTCCTTTTTTTCCGTGAATGTATTAGCTTGTGCTTCAGCTCTTAATTAAGATCTGTTCTGATGATCGCTCAGGAGAACAGGACTTTGTTTCTGATGTTTAAACCTCTCTCTGGAGAGAATGCTGCTTGAGGCCGGTACCTGTGAGCTGCCCGCAGCCTTGCACAGTGCTTAGTTCCCTGTGGTTGTGCAGCCCTGGCTGATGCTGGAGAAGAGCTTGAGAATGGCTGTAATCCCATTTACTGATGCCTTACAGACTGCTTTTTGAGAGGACAATGATGCCACGGGCTGTTTCTTAAGTATACAGACTTCTTTCTTGAGTTCGTAGGCTCCTCTGTGCTCTGCGGGTGCTCCCTGGCTGCGCAGAGGGCTCCGCGTGCAGATCCTTACCTGGTGGGACAGCAGGTCTGGTCTTGAAGACGGCCTTCGGGCTCCTCTACAACAGCCCAGGCACATCCTAGGGAGAGGGTGTTCCGTGCTGCCAGAGGTTGAAATGGGTAGCTCTGCTCCTAGGAGGTTCATCCACAATTTGCCGCCAGGCAGTGGAAAGTATGTCCAGAGTGAAGCGTTTCTACAACAGTGCTGCGAGGGAGTGTGCCCTCCCAGCCGTCCTGGGGCGTTTGGGTGCCCGCAGTTCTGCGGCTGCCTGTGGAAAGGATGCTCAGGCAGCACTGTACCTCGAAACAGGGCCACCTAGTGAGGAGCTTCATTTTATGCAGCGTTTGTTTTGTGAGCTGGGGAAAAATGCTTACACTACCACATCCAAGAATGTATGCCAAAAAAATATTTTTCTGTACTGTGTAATTCCCTGCATACACCATACAGAATAGGAATTAATTTCTCCATTCTGAAAACATGATTTAAAAAAAATTGCGAAGCTCCTAACTCCTTCAGTTTTCTTTCTACTACTTTTTCCTTCATCATTCCCACCTTTCTCATTTATGTCAATCTTGTTTAAGAAAGAACCATTTTAAGCAAAATATGTAAAATTTTACTATCCTTTCCATCTAAAATACTCAAATACTTCGGTGCTGTTGAAATGTTTTCCTAAGCTTGTTTTCTTTGGGTTGTCTAAAAGCTTTCAAAATTATCTGTTTCATATCTAAGTTCTTAGGCTGTTATAGACAGCAAGCAATTTACAGTAAGCCTTTTCTTTCATTTAATTCTCTCCATTTCCCCACCTCTGCTGAGTTACAATGACAGTGCAGATATTTGTGATTAACTTGGTTGCTTAATGAAGCAGAATCAGTCCGTGTCATATGTTTCTTTATGATTCTAATCAACATTACAGGACCAGCTGCACTGGCTCACAGTGAAAGTCTGCCTAGTCCAGTGTGCCCTAGCTGTACAGAGATGTGAATTCAGGATGCAGAAAGGAGGGAGCAAAGTCTTGGCTGTCCTTTGGTGAGCTGCTTTTCCCACAGACTGCATCTGCACTCTCTGCTCTGCAAAAGCAATTTGCACTGAAGGAGTGGGGATGCTTGCTCTCAGTCATGGTGTACTGCTTGCTCGCTGCAAGGCCAGAAAAAATATCAGGATCATCCCTAGCACAGTGTTTACAAATGAAATGCAAAAATAGATATTGATAAGGTATTAGTAAGAAGAGAGTGAGACCTCCAGTCTTTCAGAGGTATGTAATTAATTCTGCCAGACATATGTAATTAATTCTTCTAAACATGCATGCAAGGAGAGGGCACATATGTTAAATTAGCACTTGTTTCTGTGTGGCGATGTGTATGCACAAATAAGGAAGGAGACGAAACGTGCTCAATGCTTGGCTGGAGGCCCCAAATGGTATTTAAAAACATACCCAGAAAACAAGAAGGACTGTATTTAGTCAGATGTTTGGCAGAAAGAGTAAGCTGTTATCAGTTTTCTTATTAGCTGATGCCTATGCAAGTTTGCTTGCTTGGTGGAGCAGTTGTAAAATCAACATGCTGCTTGTGTGGTGGTGACATGTCGCCAGTATAAATCCTATTGCATCAGAGGTGGTTACCTCACAAGCAAGGAAGAGGAATTCGACAGAGGGGGAAAAGCCCCAGTGTCTGTTGGGTACAATGCTCAGTCAAGGCTCGAGTCACTCGTGTCTGACGCCAACTCTGTGTCAGCAAATACAGACAGGGCTCACAGGCCTCATTGTACACTGGCGCATGCTAGGCAGAGGCTGGAAATTGCTGTGGAATGCTGTCTATGCCCACAACATCCATAGGGAAAAAGACAAAATGTAGTTCCATATTTAGTGAGGCTGATACTCACTGATACCCTAAAATAGACAAAGTGAGGAAAATGCAAATTAAGGATTAAAGAAACCTTGCAAAATTGAGCAGTGAGTTTACAGGAATGCTGAAGTGTATGCTGCTGTCACACACCGTCTGCACCTTTAGACACGCAGATTAAAGTTAATCTTGACCTGCCTAATCCTGTGGCATTTGTAACTGACTTTCAAGCTCTATCGAAGCGCAAAGGAGGTTTACTAAGAAACGGAATCACGGCTGCATGGCCGAGGAGTCTGCATGCGACAAGCATCTGGGATTTTCCAGGAGGCAGTTTGATTTCCTGCTCTCCTGTTAGCTACGCGCTTCTGAGAAACATGTAAACGTCTTCCCTTGGGTGTATTACATCCATAGAAACTGCAGGACCCCTTAAGCCCTGTGATGCAACATCTGTTATGTGTGATCTGTTCTCTAGGGAATATCACGTGTTTGGTCTGAAAATGTTTCTTGGCAGTATTTTTTTTGGATTGTTGAAATTTGCAGTACAAATTATTTTTTTTCAAGGTCTAGTGCAGGGATTCCCAAACGATGTGCTACCACAGCAGCCTGTGCGCTTTGCTTGCAGCAATGGAGCTTGCTCCTACCCAAAGTGGGTGGTCCCAGGAAATGTGTGTACAGGCTCACAGACTGCAAAAGAAAATGGTAGGACTGGACCTTTTTTTCTTTCTTCTTTCTTTTTAAGATTAAAAGTTTCATATCTACTCTATCAAAAGTTTAGGAAAACAAGGATTTCTATGGAGTTGCTGCTCAGAGTGCAACAAATATGAACTGTGTGGAATTTTTTTCCCCAGTATTGATTTTCAACATTTCATGAAAACTTATTTTTAAGCTGCATTTTGAGAGGCATTTACTGATTTCTTTTTGCCTCTATATTGTTCCTCGCTTCTGTCATCCTAAATCATTTTTTGAAGGAGGAGGTTATCCAAAAATGCCAGTAGAGTTTGAAAAATTAAGTAAGAAAGCCAAAATAGGAGCATGGGTACACGGGCAACACCAATGGTAGATTAACTGCTGATATCTAAAATGTTCCTGGCTCTACTTTGGTTGTTACTCACCTGTTATTTGGACTTACATTGTCTGAATGCCTTCAGTATGGTAAAAGCTATTTGTTGCCATTTGAAACTCCCCAGGAACATAACAAATAATAGCTTAGTGACATTCTGGACAAGAAAAGGCCATGGCCATGAGAAACACACGATGACAAGATTTCAGATATTTTCCAGCTTTTGGAACAAATGCACTGGCCAGGACACAAAGCCGCGCCATTACTGGTACTGATGGATGTCCTGTGCCAGGAAGGGGCTTGTGTGTTACATTTCGTTTCTCAAAATATGACAGTGATCCTAGAAACAAGCAATCTAAAGATAGTTCTTAGGTCAGTGGTGAAGCCTGTAACTTACTTGAGAGCACACAGACATCACCTCTGTGACATCGGTTAGTTGCTGAGCTGACTTCATGTTGTGAAATGCTTCAGTCATCTGATCACTGTGTGATAAAAGATGGTTTTATTTCTAAAGAGCAGATACAAGTGTATCCTGGGTGGTTAAAGTGTTGCCTATTACCAGTATCTCCAGCAACAGTCAGACGAGGGGAAAAAAAAAAGCAGGCAAGCACATCCTGGCAGCACTTCACACAACCAGTCCTCTTTGGAGGTTTCTCGTGCAGCTGCAATAGCTCTTTGGCTTCAATTTGACCTTTGCGGATGTAGCCTTAGAACAGGGTAAATGGGTCATGTAAAATAAATCACTGCTTTTCAATAGTGCTTCACAGGGCATTATATATCACTGTAGATGTAAGACTATTAAGTGTGTGCATCAGCCTGTGAAAATAGTTTTTCATCATAAGCTTAGTCTGGCATGGAGCTTGGAGGCCGTTATATATGAACCCCAAGGGAGAAGAGATTAGGTTCCAAGATTTTGACTGCAAAATGCTAAGTCTAAGTCATCAGAATCTTAAGCTGTTTCAGTGACCAAAGTTATTTTTATTTTTGGAAGTGGATTATTGATAACACATCCCCACAGCCCTCGGCATGCCATCTCAGCTGTCTGGACATTCCTCGCTGCCTAGCTACCAAACGCCTCTGATGGTCTTATATGGTCCCTTGGCTGAGGCTGTATCTCGTAGCCTTCCAGCAGTTGAGGGGTTTGTGCCCACTTGCAGGCTACCTGGTCTTCTAGATTACAATACAGATACTAGGGAAACCTGAACTTGGAAGTTCAGCATCAGTCATACTCGAACATCCTTGGAAATTCTTTCTCAATAATATGTCTTCCTGAGTAGGTTTCTTTACATTAATACTATTCCCCGTCCCCACCCCCTAACTGGAGAAAGCAGCAAGGAACATAACACCCACACAGTGCAACAAGGAGCAAAGCAGCTATGTCCCACATTTCAGCTGGCTGTTCAAAAGTTAAGAGCAGCAGTACAGAAGATTTTGAAGGGAACAATTTACTTTCAAGGAGGATACCAGATTCTCTTTTATGTAACTCATATTTATGATTTAAAAATCACTACTTCAGTACTTGTTTCCAGCAAGAAAAATCCAGCTGTCTTATCTGATGATTACTCAGTGCAACTAACATACCAGCACCTAAAATTTACCGAGAAGGCAGGATCAGGACAAGAATGCTGTGGGGACCCAGTGTTCATAACAGAATAAAACTGTTCCTCTGAACCTTGCACCATATAGTCACTCAAAGGAAAATAATAATCAAGATAGTCTAACATCTATGCTGAGTGCAGGCTACTTGCACATATGCACACAATATTGAATTGCACAGATGTGACAAGATTGGTCTAAAGAAGTGACAGTGTGACTGTTTTTCAGATTAATATTACATAGCAACATTTCAACTAGATGTCCACACTGTTGTCTTTGTCACATGGGCTTTGTAGGTGAAAATTTCCATACATGTAAACTACCTTCCAAAAAAATCAGCTGTTGCTAGAACCTTGCTGGCATCCCATGGAGAAATATCTCACCAACCATACTGAAGAGCACTGAGACACTTTAAAAACAGACTTTTGAGAAAATGAGAAAGTGTGGCAGTCTGAAGTAGTATAGCAAAGAACAGAGTCTGAGTAGGAGAAAAAGAAAGATTGAGGCTAAGTCCCAGTTAGCAGATTTAACACAAAATTGGGAAAAGAATAGCTGAAAACTCATTTTAATTAAGGCCAAAAATGGGATAAATGACCCAGGACTAATAAAAAAAAAATATATCTATAAGTCAANTGCTACCACACAGGAAATGAGTCAAACCTTCCTTCCAGTATCTGCTATCCCATCCTTAACAAGCCCTTCAACTGAAGTCAGATTCCTATTCCTTGGAATGGGGGTCTCAAGTCATGTGAAATAGCTCAGGGCAGTTTCTGTATAAAAGGTCATCACTTTGATAAATATGTAGGTAAGATGCTTCTGCCTTTCAGCTTGCAGGAGCCAAGAGAACGAGACACATGGAAGCACATGGTCATGCTAAGAACTAAGAGAACAACCTTCCACTTCTCTTGGTATTTGAGACAACAGCATCAGCACAGCTGGTTTTGAATGAATGAGTCTTGCTTGCTTAAAAGCCATCTTACCAATATAGCTGAGGAAAATGTATGATCTTTTAAAAAGTGTGAGGCACTTCAGCATGTATATGGTTTTACCATGTTAATTCTCAGAACTACTCTGCTCCTTCTCACATGCAAATTGAAAGCTGCAGAACAACAAAGTTTTATGTAGGTTTTCTGGCCATGTATTGCTGTTAATATTGTCTGTGCCAGTACAGACCATGTAGCTCAGAGAGAGGTTCCTTTGCACAAGCTTCCTTCAAGCATATGGAAAAAATATGCTTAATTCCCACTTATTGCCAGCATAAAAACTTACCAAACAGGAATGCGAACTCTGACATGAAAATATTGCTAAAAAAACTATTAATATTAAAAGATACCTGCTTAAGAATCAAATGTTCTCTGCTGCCCATTAGGCAATTGTAACAATCTTATCGAACCATTTCTTTGGCTAGCTACTCACACCAGTCAGATGCCACTTAAAAAACCTGAGGTAAGAGATTTGTACAGCTGCATTTTTAAAGACCAGCACACTCTGCCAGAAACATTTCAGAACTGTGTGGCACTGAACANTATCTATAAGTCAAAGTGTGCCTACTTAGTCAAGTTAACTTATTTACAAAGCTAAAGCCAGAATATCTTCAGGAACTGCCATTCTGGGAACACAAGCAAGATGAAGTAACCAAGCCTTCATGCTACCACACAGGAAATGAGTCAAACCTTCCTTCCAGTATCTGCTATCCCATCCTTAACAAGCCCTTCAACTGAAGTCAGATTCCTATTCCTTGGAATGGGGGTCTCAAGTCATGTGAAATAGCTCAGGGCAGTTTCTGTATAAAAGGTCATCACTTTGATAAATATGTAGGTAAGATGCTTCTGCCTTTCAGCTTGCAGGAGCCAAGAGAACGAGACACATGGAAGCACATGGTCATGCTAAGAACTAAGAGAACAACCTTCCACTTCTCTTGGTATTTGAGACAACAGCATCAGCACAGCTGGTTTTGAATGAATGAGTCTTGCTTGCTTAAAAGCCATCTTACCAATATAGCTGAGGNGAAATATGCTTAATTCCCACTTATTGCCAGCATAAAAACTTACCAAACAGGAATGCGAACTTTGACATGAAAATATTGCTAAAAAACTATTAATATTAAAAGGAAATAAAAGTTGGGCATGATACCTGCTTAAGAACCATAAATGTTCTCTGCTTCCCATTAGGCAATTGTAACAATCTTATCGAACCATTTCTTTGGCTAGCTACTTACACCAGTCAGATGCCACTTAAAAAACCTGAGGTAAGAGATTTGTACAGCTGCATTTTTAAAGACCAGCACACTCTGCCAGAAACATTTCAGAACTGTGTGGCACTGAACAAAACATTACGAAAATTAGTTTTCCAGCTTGATTTGCAACTGTAAGTAAAATACAATTAACACACCTGCATTTGTAAATGCGGAATAGAAAGGTCATTCTTCAAAAAGAAGTTGAGGTATTTTATCTATATAGCAATCTTTATTTCAAAATGGCATTTATTACAAAAGTGTAAAAATCCAGCTAATCCAGAAATATTGAGATTATTTTCCTGGACTATTATGTCCATAGATATGTTCCCATATCCTTTTTCTCACAATATTTTCCCCACTTCCAGTCTGATTACACGGGTGCAAATGTCCCTAAATGGCCTGAAATAGATAAATACATTAAGAAAGGCAAAAGCCGTAAAGCTAAATGCATGCAACAAGTTCTATCAGGAATAAACCCTCGAAAAAAAAACGTAAGCATAAAGCAGAGATAATCTGCAGGTATCAGGAGCTTTGTTCAGTCATCCTTGTCTTTTGCTCCGTGTTTCAGGATGCGCGTGAATTCAATGTAGTTGAAATTCCCCTTTTTGTCGATGGGTGCCTCTCTGTACAGCTCATCTACCTCTTCATCTGTGAACCTGTCTCCCATTGTTGTCAGCAGCTCTCGCAGGTAGTCTTCTTGGATAAACCCTAGAACACAATGTAAGATGACATAAGAAAAAGGAGTTTTTACATTTATCTGCTAATAGTTGGATGATAATTTATTTCTTTGAACTCTGTTTCAATTAGAGTCTTTGTTGTCAAATGAAAACAAAGCCATTAATGCCTGCTACTGTAATTGCCAAATAATTATAAGCATTCAGTCAAGTCTTAGTTAATTTGCATGGTCTCATACTTCACCTAAAGGCCATTTTATGATTTTCCTGTGTTGTTTCAAAGAATATACTAATTTGTCAGTATACATATCGGACCTTCTTCCCAACAGCAAGGCTATACTCCCAGTAGTACTGAGAGTCTTCTAACAACTGTACATTTTACACAAAGAGGATCTCTTTGTCTAGAACATTCCTAATTAAAACCAATGGATGGAAGTTGACTACCAACATTCAACAAGTGAATGAAACACAGGTAAGTCCTAAATATTTCAGAGATTTTGAATTTATCTTAAATCAGTGATAAAACTCAGATTTACGAGATTGGTTGCAAAGAACACATTTTTTATTAAACAAGCTTGTGATTCCTTCTATCAGCACTCTTGTGAGTCACACAGGTTTTTGTATTAATTTTCCTCTCCTTTAAGTGCAGTTTAACAGAGGAAAGGTGAATACAAGCTGCTGACAGAAAAGAAGTTCTTTATAAAAGCACAACAGCTTTGAAAACAAGGATTCCCCATACAAAAGTTGCCCCAAAGCTGAATTTTAAGTTTGGAAAAATTTAAGACCCTGGTTCCCAATCAACATCTTTTTTTTTGTTTCTCCTGTCCCAAACAAGAGAACCAGCAGTTTGGAATTTTAAGTTTTATAGTGTTTGAAAAGGTAATTTCAGCTGCTAAAGATATGTGGCATGATTTTTAGGTTACAGAAATCAGAATTTTCAGAGTTAAAAAAATTCATCGCCACTTCTATGAATACAGATGTTTATTGTTACAAAGTAAGTAGAAATAATACATGTACACTTATTTTACCCACGTACCTGTTGCTTCTTCATCAAAGCAAGCAAAAGCATTCCTGATCACATCTTCTGGATCAGTGCCATTTAACTTCTCACCAAACATCGTGAGGAACATTGTGAAGTTTATGGGGCCTGGAGCCTCATTCATCATGGCATCTAGGTATTCATCCGTTGGATTCTTTCCTACAGTAAACATATATATAGCTTAAAAAAACCTCAAGAAAAGATCAGATATGTGAGCAAAACTGTTAACTTATATAGGTGACATTTTTCAGAAAACATCATCACTTCTATTCACAGCTGAGAGTCATGATAACAGATCCCAGAGCCCAGTGCAACAGCCTATCAAATGTTTTATGATTCTATTTATACATGAGAGATTTATTAGTTAGATAAGTGGCAGAACTCCCCTCCCCTCTCTCAAGACGTTACCAAGGGAGGCGAGCATATCGTGCAAGTCCTCTTTGTCAATGAAGCCATCCCTGTTCTGGTCAATCATGTTGAAGGCCTCCTTGAATTCTTGGATCTGTGACTGATCAAACATTGCAAATACATTGGAAGTGGCACGCTGAGGGCGCTTCTTGGTGGTCTTCGTCTTTGCCCTTTTGCTAGACATGTTGGCTGTTGGTTCTAGGGAGACAGAAACATATCCAAGATTTAGCCTTATTAAATCACATTACAAGTTCTTGGTGGAGAGATAGGTAAAGGAATATCAAATTCCACGTTATAATACTCCAAAGTACACATTTATTTTAATATCTCCTGCTCTATTTTCTTTCATTTGGACTCCACTTGCTATTAAGCATAATGTCTTTCAGAATTCAGGCACTGGCGCTATAGGCCAATAGCAGACTACGTTAAGAAACAAATCAAATCATAGTTCTTGAAATGAAACTCACACAGTGCTTGTATTGCTGATTCAATTATCATCTGCATCTTCCACAAATTAAGACGAGTACATACTTAGAAGTTTGGGAAGCACTGTTGACCTATGACACAGAAGGATATGGGCTGCTAACCTAGCAGAGTATGTAGTGGTTAAATAAATAAAGCAGTATGCTAAACTAACATTTGCAAGGAAAAAAAACAACCAACCAAACAAGTACTTTAGGCTTTGAATAGCATTTTGTTAGAATAGCTTCCATTAAAAGAGCAGTAGCTTTCAGGATATAGAATGACCCTGACGAAAGCCTAATGTTTTTTGTGAAGATCCTTGGATGGCACTGGGGCTGGGAGAGAGACTGCCAAAGAGCCCCTGCTAGAGTGCTTTCATCAAAGTCAACTAGAGGGTTGTGCGCATTAGAAAAAGGACACTGACATAGTTCGAAAGCACTACATTGCTATTCTCTTACACAGTGGAATTAATATAAAATACATACGCAAATACAAGCATACATTTTTTCCAAAATGAATTAGTGACATAATAGTTCTAAAAATATGAAGATTTTTTATTTTAAATTATCAACTTTTAAAAACATATTCTCATAGAAACTTTATATAGTTTAATGTATCACAAATATACTAATTTAATTGTTTCCCTTGACCTGTCAAATGAAGAAATAAATGTGGTAGTTTACATGTTTTAACAATATAATCAGGGTAGAAGTGAGGCTTTCAAGTGAACTGCTTCTATTTAGCTGGGAAGATACGTTTATTACTCCCGCACAAACATGAAAAGCTGAGTCATTCACTGAAATGCAAACACAAAGACCTCAACGTTGCCATTGGATCAAAGTAAGGTAGACCCTGTTTAATGTTGTTTCTAAAAGTCTTGTACATCTCTATGCTTTAGTTTTGTCTAATGCAAGAAATGAATGCTGCTATGATCCTTTATTATACCCAAACTGAATGTTACGCAAACCAGATTCCTTCCATCCTTGATTTTGAATTTTGCAGGAAGCACCTGCAGCAAGTGTCCTGAAAGAGGACAAATTTAAGCTTCACCTGTAGTCACAAGAATGCTAACATTTTAAAATTCACACTAAGTATTAGTTTTATAACTTTAAAAAAATTATCTGGTCAGAAATGCAATTTAATTAGTCACAGCACAGTTCTAACAGTTTTTCAGATAGTTTACTCAAAGTTACTGTATTTTCTGTTACACTCTTGAAAAGCAAGACTGAAGTCACTAACTTGGATTAATCCTTAAAAAAAGGTGAGTAAAATTAAGCAAAGTAACTCCCTTACATGATCAATCTATCCAATATTCAGGCAAAAAGCAGTTAGTTTTGTTTTAATTAAAGGAGAGACATTTTACCTTGCTTTGTATCAGATACATGACATGCTGTACCAGGTATCTGGATCATAAAAGGATATTCCATGGCTACGTCCTTCTCAGCCTGTCTACAAAGAGCGTTACTGACTTCTCCTGCTAATTCCACACTTTTAAATCCTACGTGCATTTACAACGTTCTTCTGACGTATATAAAAAACCCATGTTATGTCCCGAACTAAAAATAGCCTATGAAATGCAACTGTGCATCATTCAACAACACTGGAGTTCTCTTCATTGCACTCACTAACCACAAGCTATCCGAGATGTTTGGCCTCCAACAACACTTCAACAAATAAAGACGAAGTCCTGACATCTAGATATTTATGAAGACAGCTGACAATAAAGGTAGTTTGCTTGCAAGCTCCAGTCAAGGGTTGGGCATAATTTCAGTCTTTTTCTTACCTGTGTAAAAACACTCATAAGATACTGTTAAACTCTGAATTATGATTAAAAGTTCTACTACCCAGAAGAGGCAAACAATATCTGTTTATAACTGCTCTCTGAAATAATTCATAGTTTCCAGGCTATGGCCTATTCAAAGTAAACTAAAAAGTTTACCTTGCATGTCCTGCAAGGCAGCGCTCCCAGCAAGCTATTACCTGCAATTCTCTCAGGTATAATTCAGTCCTAAACGAGAGGAGGTAAAAAAAAGCAGGCTGCTGCTAACTGTAGCTACACATGTTGGGAACAGAGCTCATGTCTTTTAAATTGTGTTCAGAAGATCGCCATATCAGAATATCATGCTTTGATAGAAAATGAAAAATTTGCCAATGCTTGCATCTTTATTTTTCCAAGTTTCTTTCAACCAGGCTTGAGAGGCAGCCATACAGAACGCAGAAGGCAAGATTCTTTCACTTGACGAGACCTGTCAACCTGCATATGGGGAAACATTATGTCTCACGAGATAGCAGCGCCTTTCAGCACAAGTTTGGTGCAGCTATGCCTGAAAGGGTAAAAAACTGGATGGCCAGACTCAAAGAGTGGTGGTGAATGGAGTGAAATCCAGTTGGCAGCCAGTCACAAGTGATGTTCCCCAAGGCTCAGCACTGGGGCCAGTTCTGTTTAATATCTTTACCAATGATCTCAACAAGGGGATCAAGTGCACCCTCCATAAGCTTGCAGACAACAAGAAGTTGGTCAGGACTGTTGATCTGCTTGAGGGGAGGAAGGCTCTACAAAGGGAACTGGACAGGCTGTATCGATAGGCCAAGGCCAATTGTATGAGGTTCAATAAAGCCAAGTGCCAGGTCCTGCACTTGGATCACAACAGCCCCCTGCAATGCTACAGGCCAGGAGAAGATGTCTGGAAAGCTGCCTGGTAGAAAAAGACCTGGGGGTGTGCTGGCCAACAGCCAGCTCAATATGAGCCAGCAGCATGCCCCGGGTGGTCAAGAGCATCCTGGCTTGTATTAGAAATAGTGTGGCCAGCAGGACCAGGGATCATGCCTCTGTACTTGGCACTGGTGAGGCCACACCTTTAATACTGTTTCAGTTTTGGGCCCCTGACTACAAGATAGGCACTGAAGTGCTGGAGCATGTCCAGAGAGAGCAATGAAGCTGGTGAAGGGTGTAGAGCACAAGTCTTATGAGGAACATCTGAGGGGTCAGGGATTGCTTAACCTGGAGAAAAGGAAGCTCAGGGGAGACCTTTATCACTGTCTACAACTACCTGAAAGAAGGCTGTAGCGAGGTGGGTGTCGATCTCTTCTCCCATGTAACAAGCAATGGCATAGGAAGAAATGGCCTCAAGATGCACAAGGGGAGGTTCAGATTGGATATTAGGAAAAACTTCACCTACAAGGGTTATCAAAAACTGGAATAGGCTGCCCAGGTAAGTGGTTGAGTCACCATCCCTGCAGGTATTTAAAAGACATGTAGCTGTGGCACCTAGGGACATGGTTTAGTGGTGTATTTGCAGGGTTAGGGTGATGGTTGGACTCTTTTTGAGGTCTTTTCCAACCTAAATGATTCTATGATTCAATGAAATACTGCACTCAGCTCCGGGAAACTTTATTAGAAAGAGGTTGATAAATTGGAATGTGTTCAGAAAAACAAGGACATCAATGCAGGTAGCCAGAGATGAATTTACGATGAAAGTTACAAGTGTTTATACTTAGGGTTATCTCTGTGTACAACAGTGAATGATGTAACAAGCAAGAACTAACCTCACTTGAGTCAAGCACTGGACCCAGTAATTTTAGAGAAAATGCGATTTCATCTGATAAATCCACCAAGTCATTTATTTAAACAAAATAACTTTCATGTTATAATTCAAATAGGGTAAGCATAGGCTGAAAACACAAGAATTTCAGTAGATAAAAATTGGAAATACTTCACATTAGATATGATGCACTGAATGGTCTGGGCCTTGTTTTGGAAACTGTTCAAGAAGCTTCTAAACTAAGACCTTGCCTGTAAGACTTACTGTAAGATATTTCCAAAACCATAACCTTTATTTAGGAGGATTTTCAGACATATAAAAAAAAATTAACAAATCCCACCCACCAGACTAAAGAGGTAGTACTAGCACTATGCTACTCTGTGCTGCTTGTACATGTACATTCATTTGCTTGGTTGAGCAATAGCAGTGGATATCAAACAAAAGATCACTTTCAGTGCTTCTAATGCTTCTTACCTCTGGGAAAAGGTAAACCCTAGAAGGAGGCAAAACTGAGCAACTAAAGAGGTTGAGCCAGACAATAAGATAGGAAACTTGACAACCCGCTAACAATGGTGCAAGTTCAATGTGTTCAGAGATAGTGACCAAAAATTATGCTTCAGAGAACAGCCTTGTGTTTCTACACTGGTTTTATAATGATTGTGAATGTCTCTCACTCAAAATTAAGATAAAAAAACCCAACCCAACACAAAACACACACCCAAGAAAGTCTCTACATAAAATGCAGTACTGAATATTTTAACAAAGCCAATTCTTTGGGATCTTTATTAAACTAAGATAAAATGCTCATGTTCTCTTACATGATCCCATTCAAAAGTCAGCCCCAAAGCTAAATCTGGAGTTCTGTCCATGTAATCAATCACAGCATCGGGTACCACCACTCATACCTCACAGTCTGGGTAGCAGCAGGAAGAGATAAGATCACGGCACTCCAGCAGATCTGTGACAAAGCTCAATAAAGAGCTGACTACACTTAAAAACCCCCCAAAACAATACCTAGTCTTGAAAGCCATCTTAAGGCACTCCTCATTAATAAGTTTTCCTAAACCTTTATACAGGGGTCAAGCCTTCCTCAAAATCTAGCTTTTGTAACTCATCAAAGCCTCTTATCTGCAAGTTAGAGACTAGAAACCACTGTGAACTGCCCGTAAGAGCTTTGTTGCGGCCATAATTATTTCAAAACGCGAGCAGAAAGGAGGACTCACGACCTCTCCTGCCATCTCAACCTCTCCCAACCGCAGGAGCTTTCAGACCCACCCTTCCCCTGCTCCAACAACGGCGAGGAAGCGGCTGGCGCGGGTGGATGCGGCCGGAAGGCAGCGGATCTCTTCCCACAGGCTGCCTGGGGCCGGGAACGGCCCACCACCACCCAGCCGCTGTCGCTCCCCCGCCCCGGCCGCGCAGGGCGGCTCCCCAGCGAGGGAGAGCTGCGGGGCCCGCGCCGGGCTTCAGCCAGGCCCAGCACCACCGAGGCGGGTGATGCCGCAAGGGATCCCCGGCACGGGCCCGGCTCCTCAGGCAGCCCCGCCGTACCCCGCAGCTCCAGACCCCGCGGGCGGTCGCTGGCCCGCCCCGCCCAGCACTGGCGGCGGCCTCGCCTTACCTGGCGGCTGTGGCAGAGGGTCCCCGTCCGAGCGCGGCGAGAAGCGGCGGCGGCAGCAACACTTCCGGAGAGCCAGCGGCCACCGCCCCGCCGGCGCAGAGGAAGGAAGGCGTGGGCGAGACCATCAGTGAGGCGAGACGCCGGGGGGTGGTTAGCGACCAGGCTCTTCGCTTCGGCGGCGAGACGGCACGAACCATGAAAGGCCGTGTCCCGACGGTGACTGTCTGTTTTACTCTTGCTCTCTGGGGTCTCTGCCCTTCCCGGGAGAATGAGGTCAAGGCCCCGCTCTCGGCCTCGGTTCCATCCCTCCCCCCCTGGCCGAGCGGAGCCTTGGTACAGCGCGGTGCGGTCACCGCATTCCAGGGGCGGGGGCGGAGACAGCGCCGCGTCTGCCCTTGTAAGGCAACGGCGGGAGTTTCCTGCTCGGCCGGCTCGCGGCGACAGGCGGGGCGGGGTGTGGCCTTATCTCCTGGCCCCGCCCCGCGGCCGGGCGCGGTTCCCGCGGGCAGGATGTCACCTCCCCTGCCGGGGTGGCCGGGCTGGTCCCAAGCCCCCTGGGGACAGCCGCGTGTCCCTCCCGCCCTCCAACACCGCCCACC